>CAXARO010001345.1:0-24257 GCA_963971305.1 Arcuatula senhousia
AGCAGCACTAAAATGACGGCGACGGCGACGGCGGCGTTAACTTTTTGGAAAAGTTTTATGAGCACCTCCATATCTCAAGAACTATAAGTCCTAGGTTGATGAAACTTGGTATGCATATGCCCCAGTAGTAGCTTAGCACAGTTGCATCCCCATCTTTTGACCTTGACCTTGATTTTCCGGTTGAGTGACTTTGACAATTTTCAATACATATAATAGCAATGGAAAAGTTTGCGAGCACCTCCATTTCTCAAGAACTATAGGTCCTAGGTTGATGAAACTTAGTATGCTTATGCCCAAGTAGTAGCCTAGCACAGTTGCATCCCCATCTTTTGACCTTGACCTTGATTTTCCGGTTGAGTGACTTTGACAATTTTCAATACATATAATAGCAATGGAAAAGTTTTGCGAGCACCTCCATATCACAAGAACTATAGGTCCTAGGTTGATGAAACTTGGTATGCATATGCCCCAGTAGTAGTAGCTTAGCACAGTTGCATTTCCATCTTTTGACCTTGACCTTGATTTTCCGGTTGAGTGACTTTGACAATTTTCAATACATATAATAGCAATGGAAAAGTTTTGCGAGCACCTCCATATCTCAAGAACTATAGGTCCTAGGTTGATGAAACTTGGTATGCGTATGCCCCAGTAGTAGCTTAGAACAGTTGCATCCCCATCTTTTGACCTTGACTTTGATTTTTCGGTTGAGTGACTTTGATTATTTTTATTGCATATATTTGCAATGTTTTAAGTTCTATAAACATCTTTTGATCTCAGAAACTGAAAATCCATATAAATTCAAAATATAGTGGAAGTAAGAAAGAATCATTGTTTCTGATGGTGCCAGCAGGTGCCGAGACATACTTTAGTGTTAACTCTTGTTAAAACTAAATGGAATACACATAAATTATGAAAAATATAATTTTGGTAGAGCGACTGTGATACACATGTAAGTCTTGAATAGACGAAACATTCGTCAGGCGTAGCATATTTTATTGTCTGGAAATCTTGTATTGATTTTGATTTCATCAATATCATCCGAGCTGTTATCTTCAATTTTTTTTCTTTTTCAAATTCAATGTCTGTATCATGTATATCAAATTGCAAGTCAGTTGTAATAAAGCATCTACTTATGTGTTATAGTCAAATGACTAATTTTCATCATAGACAGATTCATCCGAAACTCTACTTGCAATCACGTCTGTTATGTGTTCCCATTTTCATTTTCCTTCTGTCATGTATATTGCCCATCCAAGATCAGATCTTTTTATCGACAACAAATTTGTTTATGGTTGACGTGTTTTTTTAGCAAACCATAGGGATTCAAATGGGCACTAATTGTGCATCTTTGCTTTCTGATTTGTTTCTTAATTCATATGAAACAGACTTTTTCAAACTCTTCTAGACAAAAAAGATAGTAGCATAGCACTCTCTTTAAACCTCACTTTCCGATACTAGTATATTGACGGTGTCCTTTCACTGATCAGTTCTCGATTTGGTGACATTCTACATCTTATATATCCCCAAGAACTTGAGGTAAAGGGCACAACGGACTCTTGGAAGTCTGTTTCATATTTGGCTCGACATCTCGAAAAAGACTCTCAAGAAAAACTTTAATAGAGCTCTATGACAAATGTGATGACTTCAACTTTCCAATTGTCAACTTTCCCTTCTTGCGCAGCATTATTCCGTGTTCTCAAGCTTATTGAGTTTATGTACCATATTGATTCGTTACTCCAGAGTTTGTGAGTACTACACCGATTTCCTTTGCAGAGCGTAACGTTTGACACAAAAATTGCTGACACAAGGTTAAGTTGCTCCTTGGTTGCATTGCTGTCTTAATTCAATAAATTCAAGGTAGACACCATGCACTCTTTGAATATGGGATTTCCATTTCTCAGAGGAGTGCAGTTGGTGGTTTTTCATAGAGTTTTGCTTTGTCTTTCTTTACTGGATTTGACACACTGAATTGACTATTAGCTGTGCGAGGGGCGTGCTTTAGCAGGCAGGAAACGCTTTGGGGGCACTTGAGTTCGCTCTTGTTACGACTTGAGTTAGCGTTGTTGATTTCTGTTAGATTTATTTATGTGTTTTTTATGTTTTATATTTTCTCGAGTTGTTCTTGTCCTGTTCGATTTGTTGCCGTTTTGGACTTTTGACACAGAATGTCTAATAGGTGCCTTTTTGGATCTTTTTAACTTTCCTATCGTCAACTTTCCCTTTTGGTGTAGCAACATTCTGTCTGCTGCAGCTAATAGGAGTTTAAGTATGAATAGATTTGTTATTCCAGAGCTTGCAGGGTTTACATCGATTACCCTGGCAGAGCTTCTGACACCAAAGTTTGCAAACAAAAGATTATTTGCGTCTATACATATTCCATATTCTTTCGTTTTTAATATAGGAACTATTGTAACAAGTGTGTGTTGTTATCATATGTTGGGTAACCCCTCAGACCAGATTTTATAGTTTTTATTGATTAAAAGTGTTTATCTTTTGTACTAGAGTTACAGTCATGACTGTGGGAATATGTATTTTATTTAGTAATGTTAATTTACCTTAAACTGTGATAAGTACTATCCTAATTGTTACTTTGAATTGTGTGTTATTGTCAACTTTATTTACGCTCCATTTTTATTATCGGAACGTCTCATTGTTTTTCATAAGTTATGAAGTAAAATGACGTTTATGAAAGGTTACGAATATTATGGAATTAACCAGTTCCGGTTTTGGTAAATTATGGTATTGCCATGGTAACTGTCGGTAAAAGTGGTAAAAGTGGTAAACCAAATCGGTAATTTTGGTAAACTACTATAAATACGCTGGAAAATTTCATTTGTCAGCAAGCTTTACCCTGGGCCAGAATAATAAAGACAACGATTTCTATCCCGATCCCGGTTACGTAGCAGACGACAGAGATTATTGCTAAAACCCTGATCCAGTTGTTCCAAAGCCAGAACCACAAGATGCCAGAGGAAAGGTCCGTTTAATTTTCCAAGGCTATTATCAATTCCGATAATATTAGTTTTGATAAGTATTAACTTAGACCCAATTTTTGAATAAGTAAAAAGGGGTTTTTCTATAATTTTTCCTCCAAAACTTAAGTCCGACAGTTACCATATCGTTACTTTTTAGTAGCTACAAGTTATTGAACTTTTAACGGTTGTTCATATCTATAAGCGTAAATTGTTATATTTATTTGAACCATTACTGTTTGTTAAAGTTGAATTTGCCATTTAATTAATACATTATTTAACTTTATTTCGGACTTCGTCTCCTTTACAAAACCAACAGATCTAGCACCAACACACAAAAACAAACTCGCTAGAACAGGCCAAAAACTTATCACACTATTCCTTATTCCCACCAAATACCGCATCATACCAGAGTACCAACCAAACCATGAATTGACCATAACCAGATACCATAGATCCTAGTTTAACCAAAGACTAGTCTGACCAAGGAGCCAATTTAGTACCCCCCTTTTTTTTTTGTATTACGCATACACTAGGACAAGGCCACCAAATAAAAAGAACCGCTCGGAAACGTTACAAGTGGTGGCAGCGTCGGCACGAACACTCGCGAATAAGGTTTTTTTTTTTTAGTCTGATTAAGAAATTTTTTTTTTCAAGGGTAACTTTTGGTTTAGGTAAAATGGAGGAAGAAATTGAAACTTCTCGCTTATTTGCCCAGGGTAGACCGGTGCTCCCCCGATCTCGATCCTGTGAAAATTTTCAAGATTTAACTCCTTCCGGAGAGATAAGTTTTCGCACGCAAAATCATTGGCCCCCACGAAAGAATTTGTATAGAGGAACCGATAAGGATGGGTTGTTTCCTTCCGATAACCGGCCATTGTTAGGGGATCCAATTTCGTCGAGGAGAGTGGCCAATGAGGATATGTATACGGACAGAAACAAGCAATTTGTATCTGATCCAGGGCAGGACCAAAACGGGGAATCGGTTGCTTATTGTCATTCCGACAATAGTGCGTTTTTGGTAAAACAGGGGAGGAATGAAAATAACCCCGGCAATAGGTGTATTGGAAGTGGATCTACTCCGGTATTTCCCCTGGGGTTCCCTCATAACTCTGCCAGATTTCAATCTATGAATAGGGAAGGTCAGACGGCATCGGGTACGGATGCTCAAGGAGACCAGGACATTAATAGACGAGGTGCACCGTCTATTAGGTTATCTGATGGCAGATCAGATGGTATTTATTTTTCTAGATTTTCTGGACCAGAACGCATCCCAACACCAGGGAGCAACATACCTAGGTACCCACAGGGTCCGGAGTTGTTAAATAACATGGCAGGATCGAACCAAATTTCCCAAACCCATGTACCTTTAGGGATAAGTGACCAAACTTCTAAAACAAATAAAAGTATTAAGAAACCAGCCCTCTTCGATGGAGAGAGCAATTGGGAAGATTACCTTGTCCAATTTGAGCTTATTGCAGCAATTAATAAATGGGATGATACTGAAAAAGCTTTAGAATTAGCAACGAGTCTTAGGGGTACCGCTCAAAGCATATTGACCGATTTGCGTCCGGAATTGCGCTTCGATTATAACCATTTAATCTCTGCTTTGGCCTCCAGATTTCAACCTAAAAACCAATCAGAAATGTATCGTGCTCGTTTAAAGAGTAAATTACGGGGTCGAACTGAGTCCATACCAGTTTTAGGCCAAGACATAAAACGTCTTGTAAGGTTAGCTTACCCTTCCGCATCCATGGAAGTTAGAGAACAGTTAGCTTGCGATTCATTTATTGACTCGCTCAATGACGCAGACATGGAATGGGCTATTTTCCAAGCCAAAGCCAAAAACATTGACCATGCCGTTCAAGTAGCACTTGAATACGAAGCTTTCCAAAACGGTAGACGGAAACATTTTAGTAAACCTGTTCGCGCCATTGACTCCGAACCAGACAGAGATACATATTTGACCGGTCAAATTGACGACATTACTAATAGACTCGCAAAAATTGAAATTACTGAACAATCCAAAGCCAAACCAGGTGCTTGTTTTCATTGTGGGGAAATAGGTCATTTTAAGATTAATTGTCCAAAACTAAAAAGGTCACATGGCAATACTTACGGTAAACCATTTAGCCGAAATGCAAAAAGTGTTGCTGTACAAACCATGAATCGGGGTTTAAACTAGATGAAGCTGAAACAGCGGGCCATGTTTCAGCTGAGAATTTGGTTGAAGACCAAATTGAGCCCAATTCCTTGAATAATGTTAATAAAATAAAATCAATTGAAAATGATAGTTTGTACGTTGTTGTACAAATTTTTGATAATTCGATGAATTGTTTGATTGATACAGGATCCACTTTGTCCATTTTGCACCCATCACATTACCATGCCATTCCTGAAAGTAAAAGACCCACTCTTTCCAATGATTGTGGTGACCTACGTATGGCTGATGGGGGGATTCTGAAACCTTTAGGGGCTGCTATGTTCCCAGTAGATATGTCCAATTTAAGGGTGAACCATCGGTTTATTGTGGCCGATGTAGATGTTCCAATGATAATTGGTTTTGACTTTTTGAAAATGAATAAGTGTATATTGGACATTGGAAATAAAAACTTATTCATTGGGGGTAAAACAATCCATTGCCAGGGAGAACGTAATATGGCTTCTGTTTTTAAGATAGCCATTGTGGAAGATACCCAAATTCCACCAGTTTGTGAAGTAGTTATTGATGGAAAAATTGTAGATGGGGTTCCCCATAAAGTGACTGGTGTCATTGATTCCCTAAGTTCTGAACTTACAAAAAGTGGTTGTCTTATTGCCAAAAGTGTAATTAACCCATGTCAACAGAATGTACCAATAAGGTTAATAAACCTATCTGACCAACCGGTAATTGTACATAAGAAAACAATTATAAGCCAATGCGAGTTGATTGATTCCAAATCATTACAACCTTACCAAAATGATGATTCAAATATTGGAGATAACAAAGTCTATAAAATCCAAGAGGAGTCAGATACCTCCTTACCTGAATATTTACAAGACTTGTACAAACGGTCTGTTGTAGGTTTAAATGAAAAACAAAGTCATCAAGTATATGATCTTTTATTCAGGTTCAAACATGCATTTTCTACTTCAAAATCAGACATTGGTAGAACAAATATTGTAAAACACAAAATTAATACAGGTGATGCCCTACCTTTCAAAATGCAACCCAGGCGACTTCCTATAGCTAAGAAAGAGGCGGCTTCCAAAGAAATCAAACGCCTTTTAGCAGAGGGGGTTATTGAACCTTCAAATGGCCCTTATGCCTCACCAATAGTCGTTGTTACCAAACCAGATCTGTCAACTCGTCTTTGCATCGACTATCGTAGGTTAAATACGGATACTAAGAAGGATAGTTACCCCTTACCTTTGATCAGTGACTCTTTGGATACTTTAGGTGGTTCCTCATGGTTTAGTTGTATTGATTTGACCTCTGGATATTACCAAGTAGAAATGGACCCTTTGCATAAGGAAAAGACTGCTTTTACCAGTCATGAAGGCTTATTCCAATTTAAAGTGATGAGTTTTGGTCTTTGCAATGCAGTGGCTACATTTCAAAGATTAATGGAGACTGTTTTAAGGGGTCTTCATTGGAAAACTTGTTTGTTGTATATTGATGACATAATTGTTTTTGCAGATGACTTTGATACCCATATCCAAAGACTAGAATCTGTTCTAGAAAGAATAGCTAATGCAGGTCTCAAAATCTCACCTAAGAAATGTCATTTCTTTCAGAGGAAAGTAAAATTTTTAGGCCACATTGTTTCGGAGGATGGTGTTTCCACTGACCCAGAGAAAATTGACTGTGTTAAAGGCTGGCCGCAACCAAAATCTGTTAGGGATGTACGAAGTTTCTTAGGGACTTGTTCCTATTATCGAAGGTTTATTAAGTCTTTCTCTGATATTGCCAGACCCCTTAATAAACTGACTGAAAAGAATGTTCGGTTTTGCTGGACTGACGACTGTACCAAAGCCTTTGAGACATTGAAAGAAAAGTTAACCCAGTCTCCTATTTTGGCTTACCCTTGTGTTGAAAAGCCCTACATTCTAGATACAGATGCAAGTGGTTTTGGTATAGGTGCTGTAATTTCTCAAGTTTTTGATGGTGTTGAAAAACCAATTGCCTATTACAGTAGATCTCTGAATAAACATGAGCAGAACTACTGTGTGACAAGAAGAGAACTTCTTGCAGTTGTCGAAAGCATAAAACACTTTCACCATTACCTGTATGGGTCTACATTTAAAGTTCGCACTGACCATGGTGCACTTAGTTGGTTACGTAGATTTAAAAACCCGGAGGGACAAATTGCTAGGTGGTTAGAGGTCTTAGAGACCTATAATTTTTCTATTGAACACCGCCCAGGTAGAAACCATGGGAATGCAGACGGCTTGTCCCGTAGTTGTTTTCCTTGTAACTATTGTACAAAGCAGGAAACCAAGGATGACCAAATCCAAAATTCCAAGGAAAGTCATGTAAGGGCAATCCATAGTAGTGAATTGCCATCTACTAGTACCCAGGAACCAAAAACCAATTGGTTAAGTCCAAAATCTGAAATAGAAATAAGAGAAATGCAAATAAAAGACAAAAACCTCAAAGTAATTATTGAATGGTTAGAAAATAAAGACAAAAGTCCCAAAATGTCTGAAATAACGGACTGCAATCAAGAAATTAAAACTTTGTGGTCCAAAAGAGACCAATTAAGTATGGAAAAGGGGGCATTGTATAGAAACTTTTGTGACTCAGAGTTGGACAGAGTAATAAAGCAATTAGTCATACCTTTGTCCTTGAGAGATGATATTTTACAGATGTTACATAATGATCCTATGGCTGGTCATCTTGGTACAGCTAAGACTTTGGCTCGTCTCCAGAGTCGAGTTTATTGGCCCAACTTAAACAGAGATGTGGAACTATGGTGTAAAAGTTGTGCTGTTTGCCAAGCAAATAAACGTCCGGTTAGAAAAGCCAGGGGCGGTCTTGGTCAATATTCTGTTGGGGTGCCCATGGAACGAGTTGGTATGGATATCCTAGGTCCCTTACCCCAATCCCGAAAAGGCAACAAGTATCTTTTGATTGTTTCAGATTATTTTACACGTTGGGTAGAAGCTTATCCTATTCCAGACATAACCTCTGAAACCATATGTCAAGTTTTTATCCATGAATTTATAGCCAGATTTGGAGTCCCTAGAGAATTACATACTGATAGGGGTAGTCAATTTACTTCCCAGTTATTGCAAGAAATATGCGAAACTTTTCGCATAAATAAAACTTTCACAACATCTTTCCATCCTCAAAGTAATGGACTGGTAGAGCGGTTTAACCGTACCATTGAGGAGATGTTGGCTAAAACCGTTAGATCAGACCAAAGGAATTGGGATGAAATTTTACCCATAATTATGTTAGCTTACCGTTCTTCAAAACACGAGTCGACGGGATTTTCACCAAGCCTTATGATGTTTGGTCGCGAAGCGGAATTACCTATAGATTTATTACTAGGCTTACCACCCGAGGAAAAACCTAGAAGTCAAACCGACTATGTTAGGGACCTTGTTAAAAAATTGGATAAGGTTCACTCCGTTGCAGCTGAACAAATGACGGATGCACACGAACGTCAAAAACGACAATATGACCTTAAAATCCATAAAAATAAATACCAGATTGGCTCTTTGGTTTGGTTACTTGACAATACCGTTAAGAAGGGTCTGTGCAAGAAACTCAAATCCAAATGGGAAGGACCTTATGAGATAACAGAAACCATATCAGACCTAATTTATAAAATAAAACAATTTCCCTCCTCCAAACCAAAAATAGTACACCATGATAGACTCAAACCATATTTTTCTTGAACTGAATGATTTATTATTTGTCTTCTGTTTTTCAGTAGTCAGAAACAGTACCCCTGTACCAAATGTGACCAGAGCTATGACCAAGTCAGCCAGTTAAAAAGGCACCATTCTGATCGTCATGGCCCTAAATTAAAGTGTAACACACCAGGATGTGAGTTTACCTGCCCTGAATCCCGCAGGTATATGCTAAAAAATCATATGAGGGAAAGTCACCAAGCCACCATAACTGCTCCAGTGGAAAACCAGGAGAGATTTCCCCTTTCTCCACTGAGATCACCTACACCTATAAACCTATGGGAACCTACTGATATATTGTTCAACGCATGTACTAACAGTGGAATTACTGAGCCACCACGCAAGGTTGTATTGCTAGAAACTCCGACAGAAAAGGGAGATGCTAAACATCAATTAACATCCAACTATTTGCCAACCTTAACCGTACCCGACAATCCAATGCCCAGCTATTTCACCATAAAAGATGATAAAGTAACTACAATAACCAGTGACTCATACATCTTTGAACCGTCTCAACCCCAATATACAGCCATTCCGGATCCTATAAACCAACCCACCACTCCTGTCGTCACACCTCCTTTCATAAACACACCAGAAATTATCGTCCTTCCAGAAACACCACTGCAACCATCAAAGCCAAAGAAAAGTAAAAAGAAATCTAAATCTCGCTCTCAAGACCACCCTTTATTCATCGCTTCTCTTCATTTCCCAGACGGCTCCAAGTACCATGTCAACACCACCATCACCCCTGAACCTGATAATCCCAAATCCAGCAAGCCAGTAAAGACCGAAGATAAGGAAACACAATGTGAACTTATGGATCTCTCCCATTATGATAAATACCTAAAGTTTGTTCAGATGATGGACTTATTTAAGAATTAATTATTTACTAAGGGGGGTGGATTTTACTTTAAGTCATTGTATGAGATATTACTAGTATAACACATGTATATGTATCTCAGGGGGGTGGATTTCACTATATTTATATATCTTATTGTACTTATTATATAATAAGTCTATTATGTATATTATGTACTGAATATTGTATGTAATTTTCTTTGTGATAGTTTTTATACCGATGTCCGTATTATGAGACAAAGAATTACCGAAAACAACGATCGATAACCGACACGAACGTCAAACTCGACTCTATACGAACTAGGAGATGAACTTTATACTTGATTACGTTGGAGAAGAAATTTTAGTATCATTCATTGAGAAAGAACACACATGAAGACGGAGTTGTGAACATTAAATTGAAGTGTTAAAGATTAATATAAAGATGGACATTCTATATTTATATTCTTCTATATGGTTGTAATTATTTGATATATATTATTGTTACATATGTTGTTGTTATTTAGATATGCTGTTAACTTAAAAATGTTTGAGGTCAAACATGTTTTTTTTAAGGAGGGGGAAGTGTAACAAGTGTGTGTTGTTATCATATGTTGGGTAACCCCTCAGACCAGATTTTATAGTTTTTATTGATTAAAAGTGTTTATCTTTTGTACTAGAGTTACAGTCATGACTGTGGGAATATGTATTTTATTTAGTAATGTTAATTTACCTTAAACTGTGATAAGTACTATCCTAATTGTTACTTTGAATTGTGTGTTATTGTCAACTTTATTTACGCTCCATTTTTATTATCGGAACGTCTCATTGTTTTTCATAAGTTATGAAGTAAAATGACGTTTATGAAAGGTTACGAATATTATGGAATTAACCAGTTCCGGTTTTGGTAAATTATGGTATTGCCATGGTAACTGTCGGTAAAAGTGGTAAAAGTGGTAAACCAAATCGGTAATTTTGGTAAACTACTATAAATACGCTGGAAAATTTCATTTGTCAGCAAGCTTTACCCTGGGCCAGAATAATAAAGACAACGATTTCTATCCCGATCCCGGTTACGTAGCAGACGACAGAGATTATTGCTAAAACCCTGATCCAGTTGTTCCAAAGCCAGAACCACAAGATGCCAGAGGAAAGGTCCGTTTAATTTTCCAAGGCTATTATCAATTCCGATAATATTAGTTTTGATAAGTATTAACTTAGACCCAATTTTTGAATAAGTAAAAAGGGGTTTTTCTATAATTTTTCCTCCAAAACTTAAGTCCGACAGTTACCATATCGTTACTTTTTAGTAGCTACAAGTTATTGAACTTTTAACGGTTGTTCATATCTATAAGCGTAAATTGTTATATTTATTTGAACCATTACTGTTTGTTAAAGTTGAATTTGCCATTTAATTAATACATTATTTAACTTTATTTCGGACTTCGTCTCCTTTACAAAACCAACAGATCTAGCACCAACACACAAAAACAAACTCGCTAGAACAGGCCAAAAACTTATCACACTATTCCTTATTCCCACCAAATACCGCATCATACCAGAGTACCAACCAAACCATGAATTGACCATAACCAGATACCATAGATCCTAGTTTAACCAAAGACTAGTCTGACCAAGGAGCCAATTTAGTACCCCCCTTTTTTTTTTGTATTACGCATACACTAGGACAAGGCCACCAAATAAAAAGAACCGCTCGGAAACGTTACACTATATTCAGGTTTTTCTCTACCGGATTGCAAATTATTGGTTTTATAACTATACAGGTACATTGTCAGTTCTTATCGCTAAGCTTGAATGGTCTTATCATTAAAGGTAACTAAGGCACATGACAGACATATTTACTTTAAGTATGTTGTATTTATTATATTTATTTTCACTCAACTTTGTATTTTTAGGGAGTAAATACATGTAAAAAGTAACATTACGGGTATATAAAATGTCACGGCACTTCAAAGTGGATAATTGCAAAAGTGGGAAAAAGGCAACTTAGCGACCCGTCAATGGAGACGGTAAGTCATGAGGTTTTGACACTTGATGCCATGTATACACCTATATAAAAGCTAAGAATCCCTGTGATTTTTAAAATCATACATTTTCAAAACTCCTTTTAATGTAGTTCTATGTAACTATATATATGATGAACTTGAAGATCGCAATGGAAGAGGGAGGTTTGGCGCCATAAAACCTGGTTTAACCCACCATTTCGTTTGAAATGCCTGTACCAAGTCAGGACCATTGCGATCCACCAGTTCTCCGGTATGACTGATTCGTTTTTGTCATTTTCTCTGGACTATAAGATTGATCATTCAAGTTCGGTAGTTTTGTTATTACCTTTATTTAACCATTATTTAACTGAGAGTCTTTATAAATTTGTATTGCAAAGTAAATCATGCACCATTAAGCACAATTTAATATGTTTGTAACATACAAAAAGACTTTTTTTTTAATATAACATGAAACGGCAAAAAGATGGCTTTTGTACTTAACAATAGTCTCCCAAAAGTAGGGTCGCCTGAAGTTTCAAACTGTAGTTAAATTGTTCAATCGCACTTGAGAATGTAAGTCAAAATCAAAAGATTGATAGTGTATTGTCAAAGAGTAAATTTTGGGTATGTCTACCTTAAGCATGAATGACTGATGGAACCTCTGGTGTCAAACTTCCAATTTGGTGGCTTATTTCATGAAAAGTTATATTTCACTTTACAAGGCGAAAATGTGCTTTTAACTGAACGTTCATACCCTTTAAGTCATATGTTGAGGAATTAGAACTGACTTAAATCAGAAAGCATAAAAAATTTTGCACCTGTTTAGCTCAATATCTTGAAAACTATACAAGATATTTGAGAAATTTAAATTGCATATTGTCAAGCACATCAAGATCTACAAAATATGTCTACGTTGAAGGACCTTAAGTTTAACCATTATTTTCAGAAAACCCCTTCTTAAACTTATGACCCTTTGAATGTCAAATAGATTTTGCCAAATAACATCATATGTCAGGTGAGCGAATCAGGCTCCTGGGAGCCTCTTGTTGATGTAGCTACATCGTATCAAAACTCTTTTTAACATATAAAATGGAAGTTAAATGTGTCGTAATTTCACGCGTGTAAACGATGCAATCAAAAGGACAAGATGTGAGCAAATGCTTAATTTGGACCCCGAACTCAGAAAACTATTAAACTTAATTAATTAACTTATACCTATACTAGATAAGTTAGTTTAGGAATGATTTTATGCCTGCCAAGTCCAACTACTTAAGTTTTCCTGAATGCTAAAAAGGAACTGTTCTTCGTGAATCATTATATTGACCAAAAAACAATTACATCCAATCAAAAATTGAAATATGTTAGAATATAAAGGTAATAACAAAACTACCGAACTTGAATGATTAATCTCTTGGTCCAGAGAAAATGACAAAAACGAATCAGTCATACCGGAGAATTGGTGGATCGCAATGGTCCTGACTTGGTACAGGCATTTCAAACGAAATGGTGGGTTAAACCAGGTTAGAAAACGGCAACACATAAAATTTGACTTAAATAAACATTCATGTACATGATTTAAACATCCCATAATCAACTCAATCTTACCACGATGTGATTCTTTTTTATTATTAATTTTAACCACACTACTTTTGTGTTTGTCTATTTCTTACTCAATCGTGTATGTTTCAGATTGGGCTGTATTCTTCGCCACAGGAGTCCTATTTCTGAATGGTAATAGATTTTCTAGTTCAAATCTAGTTCAGTAAAGAGATGACTGGCATATCCACTTATTCAAAATTCCATTTTCTTCTGGTACAAAAAAATAATAAAGGGACGGCTGTAGAACATACAACAACCAAAGGGTAAAAACATTATTTTAATAAGAAGGTCACTGCTGAACTTTTTTTTATATCAAAGATGCTATGACTTGTTATGGAAATGAAAGATATTTCACATAATCTAATGACAAAAAAGAAAATAATAGGTCTGTGTGTCTAGAGAAGTTCCGAAATCTGACTAAAATTCTGAAACATAAAGAGTGGCCATCCTTAAGGTACATAATGGCATTCGAATATCAAAAGTCCGAAAAGGTATAGAAAAAAAATAAATCAAAACATACGACTACAACAGTAAAACCACTGCACAGCAACCATCAAATCGAACTTAAGTCGTAACGAATGTGAACTCAGGTGTGTAAACATGAACATAAATTAAACAGGGATCTCTTACAGCGAAAATGTTGATTAAAGGAAACAAAAATTAAATTAAGCTTTGAGAATAGGCTATCGAGCCCCTCTGCACGACGTCAAACATCCAAAAGATAAGATGAGATATCCAGATAAAAAATGCACGAAATGACACGAATAGGCAGTCCTGTAAACTTCCTATAGAAAATAATAGAAAATATAAAGTAATAAAATTTGGAATAAGTGTAAAGCCTATATATATTATTATTATTGATTGGAAAATCAACAATCGGAAAACTCCAAGCAGCATTTAATGTGAACATTTATTAAATGCAAGTGTGAAAAAGAAAGAAAAAAGTAATTTCATAACCAAATTGAATCTATTACAGTTAGATCAGAGGATCCTTGGCACCATATTTCAGCAAGTAAGTGAATCAAAACTGAACTAAAGAAACAAAGCAGTATTGATGTGGCATTCGAAAATCGTAAGTCCTAAAAGGCTACGAAAGAATCAGCAGACATGTAAAATACCTCAAAACGGAAAAAAAACTCACAACATATTAAAAAAAAACAACTATGCTGCTAACAACAAAGCGAGATGACATCACTACCGGTGCTCCTAGTGGGGTAACGATTACAGGTAACTAATACTACATTTGTTCATAAAACGAACAACAACAAAAACGATAACCGTTTAGGTAAATAATTTTAAAAGTTTCAAATTGCAAATAACAAAAAAAACACAATACACGCAGGTGAGTATATTATATTATATAAGGTCTCCAGCTTTTTCTCCAGTAAATTGATATGTCACTATATTTAGCACTTATTTTTCAGAGGTGTATTCACATCTTCGCTGGCCAAGGGTTACGATCCGCTATCTCTCATCTTCACCATTGGCAGATATAGAAGGGTTTTTTTGTAACCTCAACATTTAAATTATCTCCTTTAATCTTTCTTGGATTAGCATCTCGAATATGACAAGGATGGTCATCTCAGTACATTTTGTTGTACTGAGATGATATCCTTATTATGTCTTCACAGCCGCGTTGCGTTGTGTTCTACTACCTTAATATCGCAATGGGAGAGGGAGGTTTGGCGCGCCATAAAACCTGGTTTAACCCACCATTTCATTTGAAACGGCTGTACCAAGTCAGGACCGTTGTGATCTATAACTATTACGGTGTGTCCTAAGTGTGTGTTTTTTCTCTTAGACATTGAGATTGATCCTCGAAGTGCGGTAATTCTGTGTTTACCTTCATTTAAACAATATCTATTCCAAGTTAAGAAATTTATTTTTATTGCAAAAATAAAAGATAACTAATAAATTAACTACATATATTAATCAAAAGATCAAAATAAGGTAGTCTTGGCAAGATTTGATCAACACTACTTATAACTTTTGCAAAAATAATGATTATTTATTACCTTTTAAACACACATGGTTGTGGACTGATTTGTAAACATGGAAATAGAGCAATTTGATTGGATGCACCCGACTTTCATTGCATCCAATCAGATAAGAGAATGAATGCCACAAAATGTTGACCATATCTGTTAAGACCATATCTGTTAAAGGTGAAGTTGAGAGATAGCGGATTGTAACCCTTGGCTAGCGAAGAAAGTGGATTCAGGAATTGTTTCAATAGGTAGAACTCTTTTTTCTTCGAAAATGTGTTTTTGTAGATTTTTGTCAAAGTTCATCTAGTTTACCCCTTTTGTCCTCGAAGGACAAGAATTGACTTCAAAACTTTCTGAGTCTTCAACTAACGTGTTCTTTAAGTCAAACACACAGTTGTTTGCTAATCCCACAGGTACAGCAGCATCTGCAAAAGAAGAATGTTTAGGACTACAACCATTTCAACGTAAGGAATATATAATGTACCCGGTATATGATGATGATATATTTTAAACATATGTATAAAAAAACATTGCTTTATTTTCAACGTAATCAATGTGGCACAGATTATTTTGTTATTATGAGTATAAAAATAAAATATATAAAATATTAGTATAAGATTCTACATTAATTTACAAATGCAAACTCATCTTCAATATTTTAAATTGATTTAAGGATGGTGATTTTACATCATATGGTCATACCAATATGTATTTCTAATATGTTATCTATTGAATTAGATCTGCACACTGCGCATGTTTGAAATAAAGGGATAAAATCGGTCATTTAATGAAAATACATAGAGTGAAATGCAGTGTACATATGTTTGAATAAGCAATTACATACTACGAACCATTAAGTCCCTTTTATGGTTGTAGCAACAGTTAGATCACGTATTTTAACATTGATTTTAATGCTTTATATTTCTCAAAAGACCTGTATAATCTGAATAGTGTTGATGCCTGCGAATCCAGTCGTTCAAGTGAGTGTATCTGTTACTTTTAAACAAATAAAAAAAAATCAAATTTATTAGACAAATGACGGGCCAAGGGTTACAAACAGCAAGAACCAAAAATCATAGACAAATTAATCCTACATGCTCTTATACTGTGGTTTCATCATTATTCGTGGGGTATAATTTTCGTTGTTTCGTGGTTGACGTTCACACACGAAATTTGATACGCCACGAAAAGGAAATTTTACATTAATCTGTATGCTGCAGACTTCAGAATCATGAATTTAAGAATCCACAAACTTATCAATTTTCATCAAACCATGAAAATTGGTACCCACAAAATTGAATGAATCTACATTATTCATTTAGCTCCTAAATGAAAGCAGAGATCTGTGGCGATTCTTTAAAGTGTGTGACATTTATGGTTCTAATGGTTCTATCTTACCTTTGCCTTATTTTGCCTTTTGTTTTGGCCATGTCAGATTTATCAACCGAATTTAGTACTTTTGTTTAATACCTTTATTCACCTGCCAATATACAAAATATACCGTAAGCTCTTTTTTAGATATAGGTTAAAAGACATACAAAATTCAAACAATATAAAACAACATATTTCTATTTCATTTTTTATTATTAAAAAGATTTTTTTTGGAGTTTTTACTATAATTACTATATTTTTCCAGTTTGGTTTTATCTAAATGAGCTTACAAAAACAAACTGGTTATGCAGGGAAAACATTATAAGTGTATTAAAAGGTATGTAATATTGACTATTTGCTTGCCCTTTGAATAAAAAAAAATCAGTGCTCTTAAATCAAATTAAAATATTCTCCATGAGACCACAATTATCATGATCTTTCTATATATTGCTTATAAAACTAGTATTTAATGTCATATGTAAGTAGTTTTGTAATGTCAATTATTTACTAACCTTTATTGAACGCTGATGACTTGACGGGTGTGCGTCTATCTGCTGCTAGACATTGAATTCAATAATCGTGTAGCTAGCAGTGACAAGTGCTACAGTAAAATATGACCAATGAAGTTACCATGTACGTTTTACATTGAAAATGTTCTTTTGTGAATGGGAATAATAAGAAGCAAAGAGGCACCAATGGGGTAGTAGAGTGTCAAAAGTCCGAAAGGGCAACGACAAAACCGGTTTACACGA
The DNA here is from genome assembly GCA_963971305.1 of Arcuatula senhousia. Taxonomy (NCBI): domain Eukaryota; kingdom Metazoa; phylum Mollusca; class Bivalvia; order Mytilida; family Mytilidae; genus Arcuatula; species Arcuatula senhousia. The sequence goes on from CAXARO010001345.1 coordinate 17,427, forward strand.
ACAAGAAAAGCACGAGGAAATACAGAAAACACAAACAACCAAACAACAATCAACAATCGTAACGAAGGTGAACCCAGGTGCTCCAGAAGAGTAAGAGGTTTTGATTTTATTGATATAACAACAGCTGATGGCTGTTTTCAATAGTGAAATTTTATTTTAGTTTTTCGCATATATATGTATCATATAAAGTTATCGTGACATTTTACAGAAAGGTTTAGCCTCGGAGCTGGTATCTCCCAGTTTTGTGGATGTAAAACTGCCTCTTGGTCAGACAGTTACCAGTCAGGTATGTTTACGTATGTAGAATAGTAAATAGTTGAGTAACTGTAATGTGATTTTGACCTTTTATGCATATAACCTCAATTCATGTTTAATGGACAGACAATTTAACTTGAAAGAGGGCATGTATTATCCGGACAAAGTGTCATAACAATTTTTTTTTCATTTTTGGTATTGTTCAATGATAGAAACTCTTCTTCAGAATATATTTTTCTTAATCTCAGATGCCAGAATATTTCGTCATCACAAATCAGCTTTGGAATATTTTATAGACAAAATTAGCTCCTATCAACAAATTTTAGAAAACTGTAAGCTAAACGAACAAGATTAAAATGATACAAATATAATACGTGTAAAAGTAGGTTGAATTAATATCTAAACTAAAATATCACTTCTAAAAATAAAAAAGGGTTATTACTTATTGCATGAATATATATAAACAATGAATATTAGTCATACCGGAAAGGTTTTAAATCAAGATACAATTAAGCTGAGTTAACCTTATACGAAATGTGGATATTTTGGTCAAGCCTCACTGAAAGGTAACTTCATGTAGCATGCGTTGTTTACAATGTAAATGATGGCAAAATCATTTTTCCAGCTCCTCCTTTCGAATAATTGTGTTATTACCTGATAAATATCTAACAAATGATAGGTTGGCATTTTGTTATATTGATCAATAATAACTAATGTAAATTCATTTTTTATAGTATATCGAGACAATTATCTTGAGAATATAATATGTCAAGAAGCAAAGGCGTACCAATAGGGCAATCAAAGGGAGAAAATTTAAAAAGGCCAGGACAAAATTATCACAATAACACACAAATCCTAGCCACAATCAGCACCGGGAGTGTTACTCCAGTTCCTGCTTGCTAAAAGCACACTAGTAGCGTTATCAATCATTTTGGAGGGTATATGTATATAAACATGTCAAAGAAAATTAACGATATAAGATCAGATCAAAAGCTAAATGTGAATGAGACTCTTGAATGTTTATAATAATGTTACATTATTATTTGTTTTTTAGGGTTTCAGAATAGTTCAAGAACTCTTATTGGTATAAAACAAGGTAAGCCAATGCAAATTTCCTAAGGAAGCGATTATTTAACTTAAAGGGGGCATTGTATTTTTTCCTAAAAAATAGTTTTAAATCTGATTGCTGATGGCAGAGGTTAAGTAAAAAAAATATTCTGAAGGAGGAATTTCTCCGAATAGAAGAATGCTTATAATGAAAAACGACATTTTGTCTCGACACCTTTAGAATTATTTTTCTCACAAAAAATCAAACCCTTACCTTTTTCAAGTTGAATGCTTCAAAATAATAACAATGCAACCATTATTCAAATAAAAATGCAAAATTTCAGGCTTCATTCTTTATCGGTGAAAACATGTCAGACATATTCTTTTTCTTTTTTAAAAATATTTTTGTTTTACTTTTTGTCTTTGAGTACTTGTCGTTTAATACTTTTTGGTTTGTTTTTTGTATCTTCAAAATTTTGATTAAAATGCTGCTGATGAGATGTCACTCGTTGAAATATAAATATTCAACATAACCAAATGAACTGTTTTATTTCCGATTTCGGTATCGTTTTTTAGAACAATTAAAATACACCCAGCTACATGTAACGTCCATAAAACAACAGACAAACCGCTTGAAATTACAAGATATGATGTAGTAAGGAACGAACGGAACTAATTTACCTGTTTTACCATTTAGAAAATAAACCTTGTTTAAGAATTTGAGAGGGTGTTGCAGCCCTTTTGGTACGCGGTATTCCGATACACCAAGGTGTGGTACGCGGTACCCGATGTTCCGAATTTTTAGGCTTTTGGTACGCATACGCCGTGATCTTTAGAGTATTCGGTATTCCAGTCTTTTTAACGGTATTCTGTCCTTTTTAAACGGTATTCGGTATTCCGGGGCGGGGGCTGTGACACCCCATTTGAAATGTCATAATATAAGCTTCTGTGCAAAAAGTGAAAGGAAGATTTATTTACATTAATATATTAACTATTTCATTTATGGATGCGCTGCATTTACCAGTTTTAGTCTGCAAATTTAATCAAAACTCTTACTTTTCCAATTCAAAATTTGGTTGAACGTATTAGTTAGTGTTTGTTTTCATTAGTGTTTTGCTGATTGTTGTACTGAGATGATCATCTTATTATCCCTATTATGTCTTCAAAACCGTGTTGCGTTGTGTGTTATTACCGATCCATAGGATCGCAATGGAAGAGGAAAGTTTGGCACGCCATAAAACCTGGTTTAACCCACCATTTCATTCGAAATGATTGTGCCAAGTCAGGACCATTGCGATCTATAATTATTCCTGTGTGTCTTCAATGTTTTGTCATTTCCCTGGACATTGATATCGATTCTCCAAGTTCAGTAATTTTGTTATTACCTTAATTTGAAAAAAGTAAAAACGTGTGTACTTAAAATTATAGAAACAACAAAACGGTTAAGCATGCATGTTTCTGGAGACAGGTTGCATCAACAAAAGTCGAGTTAAATATTTGTACTTTTTTGTTTATTATATTATACATTACAGAATGTTTTGCCTATAGAGGATGTCAAGGTAGTATACTTTATTAAAACATTATAATTTGGTAGAAAATATCTCTCTCATATATAATGAGGAAAAATAAAATCGATATAACAAAACAAATTAGATCCGGAATTAAGTAAATGTTGGGAGTATTGCCAATGCAAAGCTTGAAAAAGAATAATTTGACTCAAAAGGTCAAAGATGAGCTGTTTTGTAGAAAATATATTCGTTATCAGGACAGTTTTGTCCACTACCTTTTTCAATGAAATGATTAACATAACCTTGAAAAGTCTTTGTAACCCCTTTTAAATGCAAAAATAAGCCCCAATGGGTCATTTTAACGACAAAAGTCCGAAAGCGGAAGACAAAATTATTCACGACAATCGAATACATCATAAATAACCACACAACACTGAATATACAGCCTGAAACAATCTTCAACACAATTAAACCCAAGTCGTGAAGAGGTGAAGTCATGTCCCCCAAGGGTAAGCTGTGCCTAATTGTTGCAACACACCTAACGCGTTGAAACAATCAACTAGGATAGTCGGATCCTGTAAAGGAGGATAAAACAAACACAAATGGTAAACTTAAAGTTCTTTATTTGTCTTTAGTAAAACAAAAATCTTTAGTGATCACTACACTCTCTAGGGGAAACTTACCCTGTGTAGTTGCACCTTTGTGTAAGACGCGATGCTGTAATAAGTCCCACAGAGGTAGGAAAGAACCAGAGGAACCAATTGGGTATCCGAATATCAAAAGCCCGAAAGGTAAGAGACAAGCCAGTAAACACCAACAAGAACGGGACAAAAACAATCAACATATGAAACATGGTAACACAAAAATGACTGAATATCAATCAACAACGCGAACTCCAGTAGAAACGAATAACGAACCAGCTTTGATGAGTATACTGGACGAATTTTTCCCATACAAGTAATGAAGGTTGACGATTAGAAAGGTGAAGCAACAGAGCTTTGTTTAAAGTCTACAAACAGGCAGCCTTTAACATTTTAATCATTTTTTATCCGTTAAACACCATTTCAGAGCTAAGAAGCCTGTATAAAAATGATGACTGTTCATTACACGAAACAAGTAAGTTTTGTCTTAATTCAAATGTAATATTTATTAATTCATAAAAAGTACTAGGTCGGTGGTTTTCTCCAGTATTCCAGTTTCGTCCACAATTAAGGTAGATTAAACTACATAAAAATGGCAAGTTAAAAAATCCACAATGGAAAACAGCCAGCAGTCTTCAACGTGACCAGCGGTCGCTGCTTGCCGTCTTTCATTGGCCAAAGGCTAAAATTACAATAAATAAGATTCAATACCAACCAAAGAAACATCACAAAAAGATCCATTTCTAGACATAGAACAATTCACACAAAAATCACAATGACAAACAGACGCTATGACAAGCACATATGAAATGTGGAGGGGATTTTTTGTGGTCCGACTTTTCCTCATGAGCCAAAATATTTAATGTTGAATCTTTTAAAAGAGATATGTGCGAATGTATAAATATATGTCAGATTTTTTTTTACATTTTTTTCTGAATGTGGAAGAAACAATACGTACGTTTTTTCTTAAATAGCGATTAAAGCATGTACGTACTTCAAATCAATGTTTCCTTTTCTTATCATTAGTATGGAAACGTTTGTCTCTACGTCGAAGAAACAACTTTTTTTCCAAATTCTAATACTAAAGAAATTTGGAATAAGTATACAGAGCCTGTCTTAATACCAGGGAACAATATGTACTTCATTTCAGTTTTGGAATGGCTTATCCGTACTATGGCATAACCTGTCTATTCGTCGAAGAAAAAATATTATTTTCATGATTCTGTTTTCTTATCTCATCTCTGCATCAAAGAAACAATATATATATTTTTTAAATTCTGTTTTCTTGTCAATAGTTTGGCAAAACCTTTCCGAATGTCCGTCTGACATCTACATAGAAGGACAGCCTCACTCATGCCAGGGAAACATTGTAACTAAACTAACAGGTAATGGTTATCTCCCTTTGCACATGTCTTGTACAACCGATCCTAAAATTTCAATGAAGGCAGACAATTGCAATCGAAAAAGTTAAAATCACAATGGTCTCATCTAGCAGAGCTTATTTTTTAAGGATTTGGTGGGATGATCCAAATTTTATGGCGCTAAACTTCAATCTCTTTGAGTTTGTGGTTATTTAAAAACCTTCTTATATGACATTATTATTAGATGTATTTAGTTGTTTACCTTTCTCTTAAAGCACAAAAACAAATTGATTGTAGTACTTATTTGACTTAATATATATTTTTTATAGTTTTAATGCAATTACTCAAAGTAAGTAAATACATGCTACACAGCATGGTCTATTTTTGGTCTTTTTTCGATGATTCTTAAAGCATCAGAACGATAATTCAGTTTAAGACTAGTTACCCACCAACGTTTCAACTACTAGATGCATATTTACTTTGTGTTTTAGTGGCGGATCTTAAAAGGGGTTGGAGCCACTCTTTTCCTTCTAACTCTTTTTAATTTCGTGCATGTTTTCAGCAAATTTGGCATAAATCCTGTTGACCACAGTGGCAAATATGTGGAAGCACCCTTTTGAACATTTTTGGATCCATTCTTGTTTCAAGTCTTTATTACTCAGTTGATAGAGTTGAGATACTTAAAAATTAATTGCAGTTGGAGTTTACAAATGTGTTATGGTCTCATGTTCATTTACTCCATATCCTTTTATAAAATATGGTTAATATTTTTCTTCTTTTTATAGAAATATACGATGGGTCTCTGGGTCAGTATGTTCAAGACAGGTGTTTTTGTTATCCAAAGTCTGGTCTTCAATCAGGTACGTTTGAACATCTAAAGCTTTCCTTGTCTTGATTTGTATTTAAGTACACGAAAGGTGTCATTTTCACCAAAAATGGCATATTTGTTACCTTATACATTTATCACCCTAGTTGGTGTGTGACCCGGTGGTTTCTTTCCCCGAGAAAGTAAGGTCACCCGTGGGCTTGCCCCGAGGGTGACCTTTCTTTTCGAGGGGAAAGAAATGCTGGATCACATATCATCTAGGGTGATAACTGTTATATTATATCGAATATTTAAATGAAACAATTCAATATTTATTTTCGAAACATATTTCGGACAATTTAACCTTTTTCACATCTCATACAATGTCGAAGAAAAATATAGGGTTCACGTGCAAAATCTCACGAGAGGGTGACCTTACCATGCGACCCAACGATTACCTGTTGACCCAGCGAAATATCACATGTCACGTGTCCACGTCTAAGCGAATCACAATAGAGATTTTTATATGAGTATATAAAATAATAAAATGCCTTTGTAAAAAAAACTTTCAATTAATATTTGCTGTAAGCTAACAACCAGCATATATGATATTTTGTAGAACATTGGTATTGTGTTAAGCGACAAAAACACTAAAAAACTAAAAGCCTTCTCGAAGGGAATACTTAGGTGTATGTAAAATTGTCAGTTGTCTTTTTGTAAAATCGCAAATGATTACGTTTTATTTGAAAGCAATAAAATAAAAGTAATAAAAAAAATGATATTATAAAAGTAAAGGGAAATGAAACGAAAGAGATTACTGTTACAATTGTCTATTGTACATTCTTATGACCTTACATGCATACACATGTAGTGTTCATTCCATGTACAGTTTTCATTTATCTAATAAAGTTTATCTCTTTACAGTTCCAACAGATTGTGAAAACTTTATTGGATTTAAAGGTAAATAATTATAATATTTTCTGATTACTTGTCTTTCATTGTTTAAAAGAGGCAAAGGTGCACCAAAGGGGCGAACCCAAAATACAAGGACAAAATTTGGTAGACATCAATAAAATCATCACAACAAAACAAACCAAACACAAATGAAATACACACATACATTTTTGTAACAACCAAACTGCAATCAGCAACGTGAACTCAAGTCTAATCGAGAGTGAACTCGGGTGCTTTGAAGGGGTAAGTAGTTCCTGCTT
>CAXARO010001346.1:0-30484 GCA_963971305.1 Arcuatula senhousia
GAATACGTTCCTCGTTAATTCGTTGAATTCGTTAACAGTATAATACTTAGCAAAGTGCTTAGTATACATTGTATGATGCATAAACCTCACACCCAAATGGCATGATACGTTACATGTACTTCGTGTCTTTGCATTGTTTTGTTCCCACAGAAGGGTGGGGGCTACTGTCTATTTATTGGTACATGTATACAGCTGATGCGGCAAAATCGGGTACATGTAGTATATATATAATTTTAAAATTTCTGGTATTTTTTTGGTGTGCCATTTGAAGCTTCTTGTATAAATTTAGGTTTAAATTTTTACATATGATATTCATTTTGGTTAAAATATTAGTGTTAATTCCGGTATATAAATTCTTAGTCAAATAAGATGAAATTGACGAATTTTCGAAAACTCCAACTAAAGAAACGAGGACAATGGGGAAAGAAGCGAAATATGCAGATACATGTACGAGGGCATAGATTAATAATAGTTTTCATGTTTTTCCAAGACTTATAACTAATACTAAAGAGGTGTATTTTTTACAAAAAAAATAAATTAAAGCATATGAATATTTACAAGTCTCGTTTGCTATTAATTCCGTTATGCTTTTTATCCTATATTTTTGTGGGAAGATTTCTTTGGGTATCGAAATCCAGAGGATCTAAGTATTTATTTGCATACAAATTCAGACCTGCTGTCGCACGTCCCTGTACTAAAAACAAGAAAGTAACCCTCCGGGGTTTTGTGTCTTCTTTTTTGACATATGATATTGATCATCCCTGTTCGGTACGCGTAGTTTCGTTGTCTCCGCCGCAACGCGGAGCAGGGACATAGAAATGCCGATGTTCGTCCGTCCTTCCGTCACAATTTTTTTTGTGACAGTTTTGCAGCAACTATCAATCATAGGCTTTCGGTATTTGGTATGCAGCTTTGTGTAGGGGTCCCATATGGTGAGATGCGTTTTCAGATTTGTCGCTCATCTATTTCTTGTTTAACGAGCCGACTTAGATTTTTCCCACTCAACGGCCAGAGGACTTAGAATCTGTTCTTGTTGTTATTATAAACAAAAATACAAAAAACTTAATAAGAAATATTTATTCTATTCTATCTTTTTTTTCAGCGAGATGTTTTTATAATACTTGTCAAAAATTTACCAGAACTGTTATGCCATTTATATCTATCCATAAGTTGTCCTGTAAGATTTGTCCGTTCCATATGGAGGAAACGAAAATTTCAAGAGTTAGCCGTGGATTTTGAAGATGAAGACGATATTTTTGAATCCATAAGAAAATCATACCAGGGTATTCACGTTAGAAAACTTTTTGACCGCCCAAAACCTGAAGTGGTGTAAGTGAACTTGTAAAACTAGAAACTAAAACACATTTTTTTCCGGTCTTTAACGTGTAACTTGAAGTGGCGGGTCTTGTTTTTTTTATTCTTAAAACTAATTCAAATCTATATAGTCTCACGGTAGGTCCCGTGTCCGGCGACAGGATTGTTTTTTCGAGAGGCATTGTCCAGTTTTTTCGAGAGAGGTCCAGGTTTTTTTCGCCTGTCCGTTTACAAAAAATGCTTTAATTCTCAATTGTAAGTGAAACAAAACAAAAAAGAGGAATAAAAGTATTCAAAATGTTCGAATTATTACTTTTCTTCCAAAAAAGTCCGTAAAGAAGCATCGGTTAATGATTTATTGAAATTGTTCAGGTTTTTTCGAGAGGCACAACAACTTGTCCGGTTTTTTCGAGAGGTGTCCTGTTTTTTTTTTTAAATTTTGACTAAAGAGAGGCACTGGGTTTTGTGGAAACTATACGACTTAAATGGAAACTAATATCCCTCCTACTCAATAAACATACATCTAAACACATTACATGCAAAATATCAAGTTTGTTACTAACTTCAAAGCATAAGTAGACTGCCCAAATGCATTATCTTTGAAGACTAAATTAGTATTTTGACAAAATTAGTTTTATGGTACATTTGTACATCTGTGACTTTCTTGATGTGAATTAATAAATTACCGGTTTCAAAAAGAGCGATTGTTACGATGGACAAAATTTTGAAAGGTAAGTTGCAATCTTGTTTTTGTGCCTTTTCAAGTCTTTGAAACTATAAAATCTACATGTATGTCAGAAACAAATAAATACAAAAAGAGCATATTCCTCTGGTGCATTCTGTTATTTCAAGAGTTTAAGGGATATTTACATATTTATTCTTGGGATACGGGATATTTGAGGCAAAACAAACTGCCGGGGATATAGAACATTTAAATCTATTCTATTTACAGGGATATGGGATAAAAAAACCCCTCTATTTTGGATACGGGATTTTTGTTAAAAACATTAGGGAATATGAGATATTGGAACCACTTAACGTATACATATGTATGTAAAGATACAGAAACTTAAACAGCATTTGAATCTCATACTCTTATGTTTGTTTTATGTCCAGTCGACACTATTTCAGTCATAATCAGCAGGACAAGAGCTAATTGAAACACCAAAATGAATTCTGTAGACCCACCCAGGACACAGACCCATGTATGTCATTCGAAGGACCCATGCACGACCACAAACCAGAAGTAAAACGAACCAACTCACAAGATAGGCCAATGCACATTAACGCACAATAGACCAATGCATCCAGAAAATGACGAAATCCTTCCTCATGCAAAAGTTTCGCACAATTTGGAACCCTTCCATATGGTGACTGACAATGAAGAACCCTTACCCGAAATGAGGTCATACTAGATGGAACCTCTACCTGTGTCGGATATAGCCAACTCTTACTCAGTTTCATATAACCATCCTTTATCTGTCGAAAATATAATGCTGAATCCTGTTTGAACCTATACTCACTGAGAGACAGAAGCGAGGTAGGAGTGGGAAACAAAGGATCTGTATTTGAAGATCACTGGAAATGGGAAACGGTGGGTAGGTGCGTAAAACTTAGCCTGTGGCGGTGCACAATGGGATATTGTACGTGCAAGAACCTTGGAACTCTCCACGCACGTTGGTCCAATATGGTTTACGGTCAAGTTTCCTAATTAGTATAGCCTGATGAACCTGCATCTATTATGACAGGGCTGCCTAGAAAGATTACAGGTTTCTGAGCGCTCTTTAGTGGACTTTTACCGACAAGCTTAGCGCCGCTGCTAACCTATTCGCCTCCCGGGTTCCGCACGGGAGCATACTCTTATGAAGTTTTTTGTTGAAACTATAATATATAAAATAAATACATATGTGTAAAAATTAAGACGTACTGAAATGGCATTCGAGTCTTATATAATCCTGGATAAAACAGCAGACATGAAAGAAGACGACTCTATGATACAAACAAACACATCCAAGAAACAACTACAAGTCAAGTTAAAAGAAGGTAGCCCGGGAACTGTAAGCATTTTCTGCTTGTCGCAACACAAACATTTTGTTTCCAGCCAATTATTCAAGGAGGCTATTTTCAATTTATAACAGTTGGTAGTTACATGTATGCTTAGAGAATAGATTAATAGGTTCTGGTTGTAGGCGTCAATTATATGTGCCTGCCTGTTTATATAGGCTCAGGGATGTCCAAAATCAGTTTTATTTAATCCCTGAAAGGCTATATAAGGTTGAATTCTTGACTTTAACTGACGTATTATTGTCCAAAACCCTTGAAATGATTGTTCCGTATTCTTATTTTTAACAACATACAATGTCTTTTAAAATATGATTTAAGAGGTAAACAACACGCACAACTTGTCTATCTAAAGTATGAAAAAACCTGGACCTCTCTTGCAAAAACATGGACGCCTCTTGAAAAAGCCTGGACATGTATTTTATTTTATTAAAAAATATGTAAGACGCAGCTTTTTGGCATCAATGTTCAGGATGCCATAATATAACAATGATGTTCACTTATAATGGTTAACAATCTCGTTCAATATATTTGTCTTTTAAGGGGCGAAAAATGCAAAAAGGTAAAAATTCAAAAAACAGCCCACAATTCATTTAGGAATCACATTTTTTTATTGGAATTGGTGTTGTTATACAATATGTTAATACTAAAATATGCCTACCTGTTGGTAGCATTATTTCTTCGCTTTCAGTTAAAAATAATTAATATCATCAAAGTTTACATTTTTATTGATTATTCTCTTGAAAAAACCAGGACAATTGTAAATCCCTCTCGAAAAAACAATCCTGTCGCCGGACACGGGACCTACCGTGAGTCTATTTTGATAACATCATAATGAAAATAAATATTTTGTCATGACGCCTTTAGAAAATAAATATATTTTTCCACGGAAAACACTTGTGGGAACGTGATGGTGGTATCTCGACATTTATAGAAGAGTTTTATTATTCATATAGTGTAAAGCATTTTCAATCGTATGGATAGAGCGCCTCTGATGAGTCTTGAATAGACGAAATGTGCGTAACGCTTAGTAAATTAATATTTTGATTTGATATTTAATAAGGAGACCTTGAGTTCTGATCATTAACAGGACCAAATATATTCATTCAATTAATTGTTTTATTACAAAACATTATTGCAACATAAAAAGATTGATCTGTTAAATGTGTAGCTACCCAAGCTTTACTATAAATAAGGACACAGAAGCCAACCATTGTCACAAACAGAACCACTCAACCTTCAATCAAAACTTAACCATGAACACTATTTCCTTGTTGAGACAGAATGAAATTAATTGTTGAGAAATTTAGGATAAATTCTCCAACTTTTTTTTTATCTCCCCTGAGTTTCAATATTTTATTATTTTTTATGAGAAACTTACATTGCAAAATATAAAAATGTATCTTATTTTCTAAATTAAAACCAGTTTTGGAAAAGGACTTTCAAGTATTTTATTTTTCAAATCCTATTTTTTTTGTAATTGCATATTTTATTCAAGTATAATACCACAATGGCAAGACTATTTGATGTTTTGTGGTCATAAAAAGTTAGTTGGAAATTTTAATGAACAAAAAACTGATTCAACATTTACACCATCATAATAAATACCATTGCAAAAGAAAATTCTGATATATTTTAAAATGAAAATTGATGCAGAAACACAGAAACATACAGCATCACAAGCCATTTAGTCATATTTTTTTCTGTGAAAATAAACCTCCATGGAGATTTTAAAAGTTGGTAGCAATGGACAGTCTGATCCATAGAGGTATTGTATTGCAGCCTGTTGTAGGGGTTGGCCTACAGGTTGACTAACATACACAGACCAACCCCATCCTTTATTACATTTTCATACAACTTGTAGTAAAATATTAACCGTTGTTGATACATGTATGGGTCTTTAGGGATGGACCATTTAACTTGAAAGGGGGCCTTGGTTTTTTGTTTTGATCAGAAAAATTGTCTCCACACAGAGCGCAGACAAAATATTTATTTTTTGAAGGTGTGGCGACAAAATGTTTTTTTTTTTCATTGAAAGCATTATTTTTTATAGCAGAATTCCTTCAGAATATTTTTTTTCTTACCCTCAGCTGCCAAAATATTTTTTTCATCAAAAATAATTTTCAGAATATTTTTTTTAGGAAAAAACCAAGCCCCCCCCCCCCCTTCAAGTTAAATGGTCGGTCCCTTAGGGCAGATCCAAAATTTTTTAAAGGGGGATAGTTCCATATAAAGTCCACTTATAATATAGCCCAAAGGGGGATTCTTGATCAATCAATTTTGCAGAAAATCTGCATGAAAAGTAAAAATAATTCTGAAGAAAAGGGGGGTTCGTTCAAACACCTCATGTGTGATCAGGTACTAGTCATTACCTAAACATTTATTAACACAAATAAAGTTTTGAATTCAGTAACTTTAAAGTGATTTGATAGCATTAATATTGACATTGTATAATCCAACATGCCCTTAGGTCATAATCAAAATAACTATTTCATCAGCGATTGAAGGCTTTTTCCTGCAACAGGAAGGTGTTTCTGATGTAAATTAATTAGTCAAATAATTATATGTAACATGATATTTTTGTCATATAAGATTATTAACTACTTCTTGACCTAACCCCACCCCCTCCCCCCAAAAAAATAAAGCCTACCTTCCTACCATTCCCTGTAAGGTAGATATAACAAACACCAAACAAACAATTTTGCCAGCTTATCCAACAAAGTAAGTGGGCTTATGTGATAGCCCATGCAAAGCATCTTTATTGGCCTACATTTTCTGCATAAATGAACATTTACAGAAGAATGGTTACACATGTATTCCTAAAATTTATCATACAAAATGCTAGGTTAACCATATTGGTATGGTAGGTGCACCTTGTTAAAGGGAAAGGGTTAAGTCCATTCCTTCTTATTGTAAATACTGCATTACAAAATGAGCTCTGTAATTGATAGTTTACCTGTTACCTATGTTTAAATTGCTACCCAGCATCTATATACAAGAATAAAGTTGCCTTCAAGATTTTCCCCATGGTTGACATAAAGGGAGCAACCATTTGATTTTTATCTGGGTTGGGGGAGCCGGTATGGATATTTTCTTTGTCCTGCATTTCAATATATAAATGGTCTACATAGATAAAATTATCAACATGCAGATGTTATTGTTGAATAATTTTAATTTTTCTATTTTCTTTTTTTTTGTCAGGTTATGTGAAAAGCTAGAAATTCATAGGTAACAAGCCATTCCACAGAGCTGAATTTAAGATCAACAATGTCATCAGAAGTCTTGTCAGACTACAAATGTAGGTAAAATTATGCAATAACTTATCAGCCATTTGACACTGTATCAAATATGTACACATTATAGGCTTTTTGTATAGAACAATATTTAAATGCCCTTTTGGTTCACTTTGCTTATTAAATATACTTATTAATAGCAAGGTTTAATAAAATTAATATAAAGAAACAAGTGTGCATAAATTGGTATGTAACAGCATACACTACTGTGATTTCAATATAAGAAAAGTAATAGTTTCAGTCAAAAAAAATATTCACTTTCAGTGATAGGTCAGCACTCTTAACAATATTAATTAGGCCAAAAAAAAATGCCTCTTGAACAGCGTCAAAGGCAAAATATTAAAATAACTTGTTGTCAAAATATGTGCAAGTTTTACACCAGTTGTGTTACACTTAACAGTTCTGGGTTTCCTTAGTGGGCTGGCTCAAAGAACAAGTAGTCTACATAAATAAAATTATCAACATACATATGTTATTGTTGAATAATTTTAATTTTTTTTTTTTTGTCAGGTTGTGTGAAAAGCTAAAATTCCAGAGGTAAAAAGCCATTCCATAGAGCTGAATATTAAATCAACAATGCCATCAGAAGTCTTGTTAGACTACAAATGTAGGTAAAATTATGCAATAACTTATCAGCCATTTGACACTGTATCAAATATGTACACATTATAGGCTTTTTCTATAGGTTAACAATATTTAAATGCCCTTTTGGTTCACTTTGCTTATTAAATATACTTATTGATAGCAAGGTTTAATAAGATTAATTTAAAGAAACAAGTATGCATAAATTGGTATGTAACAGCATGCAGTGATTTCAATATAGGAAAAAAAAATTCAGTCAAAAAAAATAAATATTCACCTTGGATGATAGCTAGACATGCAGTTTCAAATAAGGCCACAAAACGATGATTGACAAGTCATTCTGCAGGTGTAATTAAAATTCTTTGACCAACCATTCAAGTTGAAAGTGTCTGGATGCCTGGATATATTTGATGGAAAAAATCTATTTTGGCAGCACAGAGCATGAGAAAAAATTTCTAGTCATTTTTTACATGTATTGCCATCACTTGGCTTCCGTGGTTGTCCGTCGTTGTTGTTAACTTTTCTTTGAAAATCTTCTCCTCCAAAACGACTGAAGGGATTGCTTTGAAACTTTGCACACTTCATATATTTGGATGTCTTCTACACAAGATTGCACAAATGATGACCGCCCTCCAAACAACATGGCTGCCGTTACTAAAAATAGACCAGGGGGGTCAGACTACTGTTTAGGCTTGTAAATCAAAAAGTATAAGAGATAGATGAAATCTGATGCCACGCAACTGCTTCAGCATCAAAAGCTCTACAAAAGTCTCCATTGAGTCGAAGTTGTCAGATGACCCCTTATAGGAGTTTTGGCCCCTTAAAGGTGAAAAATAGCATTTTTTCATGTTTTTGGCTTATAGAATGAAAACTATTATAGTGAGATAAGTTGTTGCTTGCTTAAATGTTCACCTTATTTAGCCCTCGAAGTTGTCAGATGACCCCTTATAGGCCCCTAAAATAACATTTTTTCATGATTTGGGCTTATAGCTACAGAATGAAAACTATAATAGATGGAGAAAAGCTGCTACTTGCTTAAATGCTCAGCTCATTTAGCTCTAGAAAAGTCTTTATAGGGATCAGGTGAGCGATTCAGGCTCCTGGGAGCCTCTTGTTAGCAGCATTTCACAGTGTGAAAAATCTGGGTAATAAAATGGTAAATGGCAGGTGGGTGGGGAAGAAATGTTGGTAACAGTTTTCTCAGCAACTACTTATCACAGCCACTTGATATTTGGTATACAGCATCAGGCTTGGGTCCCATAATGTGGGATTTGATTTCAGGTCTGTTGATAATGGAAATCCGGCCATTTTTATCTTTGACAGATTTTTATTCAAATGTTTTTGAACAGTTTAAAGATATAGCAATATATTTAAAGGCATTACTTTTTATTTTATAGAATGAAGCAGTATGATTGCATTGTGTGTAATAAGAGGACAAAGCCAAAGAACAGGAGGATAATTAACCCAGTTCTCAAACGTTTCCTGGCAAATAAATTGTTAATAGAAAACATAAAGTCAACAGATGTGGTATGCAACACCTGTATGCATAGGTATTACTATGCTGACACACAACAAAATCCTCAACTGAAGCGTCAAGCATCAGCATCAGAAAATGTTAGAGATGACCCTGACTACCATCCTCCACCAAAAAAGAAATCAAAACCTGAAGCAAGTCCTCATTCAGTGTTACTGAAAATACCATCTACATCAAGTAGTCATGCCAGATGTGTTATTTGTAAGAAGCCAGGACCAAAACCAGTTGTAATAACACCTAGTACAAGATATCAAGCCTTCATTGATGGAAACGTTTTGATTGCGGCAGGCGCAAGATGTTGCTCTTCACACTTAGATGGAAAGAAATGTTTAAAAAGGGAATGCTTCGACATCCTAGCAACAACTGAAAACTCTTTCTCAAACAGAACATATATTCTTGATCTTTTAGAACATCTGAGAAACACATGTATTAGGAAACAAAGTAACATAGATTTTGACAGTATTGAAGAAGATGACTGCAAAAATCTAACAGGACTGTCCCGAAGCCAATTTGATGATCTGATGACACATGTCTTAATACATATAAAAAGCACACCATCTAGAACACCAAGAACATCAGTAGGCATATTCCTGATGAAAATGAAATGTGCTCTATCCAATAGAATACTCTCCACACTTTTTAAAATAAGCGTTTCAAGTGTAAGAAGAGCCATACACACTGTGAGAGAAGCACTTATGAGGTCTTTCGTTCCTTTATATCTGGGGTTTGATAGTATAACTAGAGAGGACATCATAACAAAACATACTCGTCCAATTGCTAAGACTCTTCTTGGAGCTGACGATGACGCAATCATCTTAGTATTAGATGGAACATATATATACGTACAAAAGAGTAACAATTTTGCATTCCAGCGAAGGTCATTTAGTCTTCACAAATCAAGACCATTGGTCAAGCCTATGGTTGTTGTAACCAGTACAGGTTATTTTGTAGATATAATGGGACCATATTTGGCAAAAAACAATGATGCATCAATACTTAACCATATGCTTAAAGCTAATATTGATGATATTAAAGGATTCGTTAGAGACAATGACATCTTTGTAGTGGACAGGGGTTTTCGGGATTCCCTCTCACTTCTTGAAGACTTAGGGATAAAGTCAGCCATGCCTGCTTTCATGAAGAAGGGTGAAAAGCAAATGTCGGATGCTGATGCCAATACAAGCAGACTTGTAACAAAGGTTAGAAAATTAAAAAAAATATATATAAATTGTAAAAGGCTTATTATAGACCTCTCTCTGGATTTTCACCTTTCAAGAATAAATATACATGTATATTCTAAATTGTGAAACAAAATCAAAGGGACAATTTACAAATGTAGTGCTATCACAAAAAATAAATATACATGCAATTTTCATGAAATGTCAGGCAAGTAAAATGCAACATATATTTTCCTAAAAACAAAAAAACAGGTTTCATATATACCAGTATATTAGACAATATATAAATATGAGTATTTCCCGCTTTTTTGCCAACCCTGTATATGACCATGATTACTATGTTTCAGATCAGATGGGTGGTTGAATCTGCCAATGCCCGCATAAAAAACTTTAGATATCTTGACAGAGTCCTTCCCACCAATCAAGTGCCATTTATTGGGGATTATGTACGCATTGTTTGCGCTTTGTCAAACAAGTATTTTCCGCCCCTCAGTTCTGCCAAAAGTACAGAAGATGACCAAAGACTGGCAGAAGAGATGCAAGAAAAAAGTAAACAGGTACATGTAATAAAAAATAATGAGATGTGGAATAAGACACAGCCCACAAAACAAGCGGCAACTAAGAAAAAAACACAATGAAAAACTTGTCAGCAGCCTTCAACAAGGCCAGTAGGCACTGCTCGCAGTTCTGCAATCGGCCCAAGGTCTAAATAAAATGCACATAATTCAAATCCAGTCATGAAATAAACTTATCAAGGAACAGGCCTTTTATAACTGTTCTGCATCTTGAGGGCTGATTTATCAACTACAATGTTGAAAATTTGATCTTATGGTAAATATTCATCTACTTGCTGCATTTACATTGAGTTAAAGTTTTTTTTTTTCTTCTTCTTTTGCAGATAAATGACCTCAAAGAATATGTTACTGAAAAAAAACTTGAGAGAAGGTCTGCAAAATGGGAACCTATTGAGAACCTGGAAATAGTCTTTCCCAATTTGAGTGAGGAACAATTAAGGTCCATTACGTGCGGTGTGTATCAACTAAAGCTGGGACCATCTTACATTCAAGAATACGTAGAAGGTGACTCACAGATTTGTGTCCATCGAGATGAACCAAATCTGCTTCGTGTTCGTATACAAAGTAGGCATGTTTCTGCTAAGAAGTACCTGCTATGGATAAAATATTCTGACAGTGAAATTATTTCCTGGTATTGTACATGTCGTGCTGGAGTTCGTGTGGTTGGTGTATGTGCACATGTTGCAGCTATTTTGTGGTATATGAGTGGGGCAAGAGAGACAAGAGAGAGTTTTGGTGTGAAGGACTGGGGTGAGTTCTTGTCAGATGCAAGCAAGTTACCAGAGACAATTGATACGTCAGAGTCAGAGACTGAAAGTGTTGCCAGTGTGTTAGAGGAGTGAAAGTTAATAATACATGTAATATTGTGTGATTTTTAGCTCACCTGGACCAAATGTCCATGTGAGCTATTGCAATCACTTGGCGTCCGTCGTTGTCTGTTGTCTGTCCTCTGTTAACAATTTTTCAAAAATCTTCTCCTCTGAATTGAAACTACTGAACAGAATTTAATGAAACTTAGTATGATTGATCCTTAGGATGTCCTGTACAAAAGTTGTGTTTCCATTTTTGATCCGTCAAAAAACATGGCCGCCATGGCTAAAAATAGACCAGGGTGGTCAGACTACTGTTTTTGGCTTGTAAATCAAAAAGTATAAGAGAAAGAAAAGTATAAGATGAAATCTGATGCCACCCTACTGCTTCAGCATCAAAAGTTCTACAAAAGCTTTTTCATGTTTTTGCCCTATAGAATGATAACTATTGCAGAAAGAGACAAGCTGTTGCTTGCTTAAATATTAAGCTCTACAAAAGTCTCCATTGTGTCGAAGTTGTCAGATGACTCATTATAGAAGACCCTTATGGCTTTAGGACCAGGTGAGCGATTCAGGCTCCTGGGAGCCTCTTCTTCAATTTGTTGTAAATATTGACAAATTATTACTTCATTTTTTAATCAATTAATACTGGTCGCATATTCTTTACAGTCAGTTCCACATGTAGTCAGTTGATCTTTTACTGGCAATGTTTAGATATCTGACATTATTAGTTTATTTTGAAAGACACTAATTAACCCAATTATTAATATCTGATGTCATTTGTTTAACATGGAAAGTGATAAAATGTTTAACAAACCATAACAACATGTTACTTAGTGTAATGTAACATAGTTTCTATGTTTTTATTAGCCATTTAAAAAAACGTGATTTTTATGCCCTGTCTATAGTCCATCCCTCTCACCAGTTTTACCTTATGGTAAGAAAGTATGGCATAACCATGAAACTTAAGACACATATACATCAGGATATGACCAAAAGTCATCATAATTAAAATTGTACATGTCTCATCAACCTCATCATGGTTGATTGATAACAGAAAAAGAGGGTGTTATTCTTGTGTCATGCAAGCAGTTTAATTGTTATCATTATAAAACTTAATACACAAATACAACAACAAAAATCATTTTAGATTTTATCTGTTTCATGGTTGATTGATCACAGAATATGGGGATGTTATACTTGGGTTTCTTATAGGTTAAAGTGCACAACTTTTCTATTAAAGAAGTATGTAATCATTGAGAAACTTTATACAGATATACATCAAGATAGGAGCATACAAAAATCACCATAACATTTTACCTAATCATCAACTACATAGTTGAAAATTGCAAAATTAGACATGTAGCAAGAGGGGGCATCATGACTCTTGGACATATTCTTCTTCATTCAATATCACACTTTTTACCTCCAAAAATGCCTTAATTTTTGATGAAATCTACATTTTCTTTCTAAATCAAAAACTGAGAATGATATTTAGCTAAAACCATTGAACTTTTATGTAGTGTTATTGGTTATTCCCCTTATAATGATTTTTATTATTCTTGTATGTTGGTTCATTGTTGCCAATTTCTAGAAATCTGATTTTTAAAAAATTAAAATACATCCTTCAAATCATTCTTGATATTATTTGAAAATGTATATTAAAGTTACATTTTAAATACATAAAAGACAATAAAATGTAACGGTCACCCAAGTCATATATATGAATTTCTTTAAAACTTCTTAAAAAAACAACATAAATATGACACATAAGTATGATTGATGAATGTATTTCCAGAAATCAATGGTTTTTATTTTTACCCCCAAAATCCTTAAAATTGTTGATATTGTTTTAAAATGTTATGTTTATATGAAAGTTATACATTTGAAATAAATATAATGTACTAGTCATTACAGTATTTTTAATTTCAGAAACGAATTCAGAACCATCAAAATCCTACATGCACATTTTCATAAGAATAAGACCACTTTCAATTTTGGCAAGAATTCCATATTTGGGAATCATCAATATGAATTCCTACCCGTTTAAATATCAGTACAACTGCCTGTGAACAATGAGTGACCTATTTTTGAAATATACTTGTAGAAGGTTTGAGAAAAAGGCAACAAAAAATCAACCACAGCAATCATGACAATACCAAACAAAATTGTATTATCTTTTTAAATGTTTTCAACTTGAACAAATGTAATAGACTAGGAAATGTAAAGCTCATGTTTATAGGAGTTATTGGGCTGTTATGTCCATCAGACCATTGGCTTAATAAAATGAATATAGAACACAGTTGAATAGAATGGAATCGATTCCAGATAATAAAAAATATTTTTTCTGCTTATATGTCTAGCTACCTAATTGTTCTTTACAAAAATCTTCATTTCGTCAGAAATCCAATTCTGGAAGCTGTCAAACTGGTATTTTAACATTAACTCTTATACATATGTACATATACAATGAAAACTATTGCTGCTTGAGGAAACATTTGCCTGCTTAAAATGTTCAGTCAACCTTGACCCAAAAGACTCAATTAGCACATGTCTATAGTTTAAGATGGTTCTGTATTTTATGTTCAATTTTTTTTTTTTCACACCTTCATATTTGTCGAATAAGCTGTTGCCTTCTAACAGTTACAGTGTCATAGATTCCATTGAGACAATGAGACATTTTCTGCACTAGATTTCACACGCACACAAAAATGAAATTGAGAAAAGCCACAGATTTTGATTCTGTACCTGAATAATGTATGTCAGTTAAAGTAGTTGAATCAGTTGTAAAAAAAATTGAATATGATTATGATCTGCTTATCATTTTTGGCTCAAAAGTCAAACCACGTTCAGTTTTTGCCTGAAAATGGTCACTCCAAGAAAATATTCTTACTGCACAAATGAAATCAGGACCATCATTAAATTACCTTTTATACAAATTTTTCGTTAAAATCGGACCACTTTCATTTTTTTGGCGGGAAATTGTAGCCATTTTGAAAATGGCCGCTCGGAGATAAATTCTAGCTGCACAAATGAAATCAGGACCGTCAAATTACCCCCTATACAAAATATCGTTAAAATCGGACCACTTTCAGTTTTTGGCGGGAAATGGCGGCCATTTTGAAAATGATTGCTTGGAGAAAAATTCTAACTGCATAAATGAAATTAGGACCATTAAATTACCCTCTATACAAATTTTCGTTAAAATCAGACCACTTTTAGTTTTTGGCGGGAAATGGCGGCCATTTTGAAAATGGCCGCTCGGAGAAAAATTCTAACTGCATAAATGAAATCAGGACCATCAAATCACCCTCTATACAAATTTTCGTTAAAATCGGACCACTTTCAGTTTTGGCGGGAAACGGCGGCCATTTTGAAAATGGCCGCTCGGAAAAAAATTTTGACCCCAAAAATGGACTCAGAATCCCCTTAATACCCTATATACCAAATTTCATCAAATTCTGAAATGGGGCCAATTTTGTTAGTTACTGAACCTACCCCTTTGCTCATTTCCGACATACTAGTATTTTCATAATATCATTTTAGACCTCCAACTGTCTGGAAAGATAAAGTGACATCCCTCGTCAAGACAGTTTATTACAAAATATCATATCAGCGACTTGCTAGTAAGTTAAAAATGAGTAGATTCGTATATAAATTTTATAAAAGTTTAACCTATGAATAGAAAGGGACCTAAAGACTTCGAACTCAAGGTGTGAAGGGGGGAAGGACGTTTTCCTGCTTTAAATACCATTATGAAAGAAGATCAACCTATTTAGAACAGAAAATCCTATTATAGATATAGGTTACCTAATAAATCAAAGTACAATGTACTGTTGGTAAAGAGTACTGGCCATTGGAAGTAACAATTAGTAAAATGAAATAAACTATTTTGATTCAAGTGGACAATGAGAGAGAATTAAAATGACGAACAATGATATTTTTAATGAAATTAAGTTTAAAAATTGAAAAAAATAGCTAAAGAATTGCTGGAAATAGTATGGCCAAAATTGGTCACCACGATTGCATGCGGAAGACATTATTTTTGTGGTTGTTGTTAAATGGTAAATTTCAAATAATACTAGCATTTTTTTTTCAAATACAATTCCAAAATTTTCCTGTGTCCCGTTTACATAGACCCATAGAACCTTCAAAAGGACTCCATTTGAATAAGCATGTTTTGAAGAACAAAAACGTATGTTTTTTATTTCCAGATTTTAGATATTCCACAAGAATGCTGTCAGTAGCAGTTGTTTCCTTCATACTGATCTATTCGGTACGTGTTTCATTATTTTTTTCATCTCCAATATGAAGCATTTCGATTCGACATTTATATTGTCCTGGTAGATTTTAATAAAACTTATACCACACCGTACAACCGACCTAATCACTATGGTCAAAAGCGAACTACGACACCATTAAGTGAGCTAATGAAAACAAAGTGTTTGTTTACAAAGGATAATATGTTTGAATTTTATTATTTAAAGAGTTTATTTCGTATGAACACAAACAATGGAAAACGAATTTCTGACCTAAATAATACCTAAAAGGTGCTTAGTTGAACTTACGTCTCAACTTGATATGAGCTAAATTGATAGAGTCAGTAAGACATTTTACCAAAATGATTTAGTCAGTGTGTGAATACACAAGAAAGAGAAAGTTGCGCATATCAATTTAATTATATGATATTTTTTACCGTTTGCTATTGTATCGTTAAGACTTTCTTTCTGTTTCATTATGTCTGTGTATAGGTTCACAATATTTCTATATTCAGTTATACACTTTTTTATTGTCTCGCCTGCGACGAATAGTCGCGGAAGGCGAGACAAAGGTATTACTTTCCGGCGGCAGCGGCGGCGACGGCGGCGGTGTAAACTTTTTTGTTAGACTTTTGTGGACAATGAATTGCTGTAAAATTATATTAGCTAGGCATCTGATATTTGGTATACAGACAGTTCAGGTTATGGTCTACGCAACTGTCTCCATGCCATGTGACCCTGACCCCATTTTCACGCTCCAGTGACTCTGTGAACTTAGGTCTTTTTTCAGGCCGTAAACTTTTTTGTAAGACTTTTGTGGACGATGAATTGCTGAAAAAGTATATTAGCTAGGCATCTGATATTTGGTATACAGACAGTTCAGGTTACGGTCTACGCAACTGTCTCCATGCCATGTGACCCTGACCCCATTTTCGCGCTCCAGTGACTCGGTGAACTTAGGTCTTTTTTCAGGCAGTAAACTTTTTGGTAAGACTTTTGTGCGAGTGAATTGCTGGAAAAGTACATTAGCTAGGCATCTGATATTAGGTATACAGACAGTTTAGGTTATGGTCTACGCATTTGTCACCATGGCATGTGACCCTGACCCCATTTTCACGCTCCAGTGACTCTGTGAACTTAGGTCTTTTTCAGGCCAAAAAACTTTTTTATAAGACTTGTGGACGATGAATTGCTGGAAAAGTATATTAGCCAGGCATCTGATATTAGGTATACAGACAGTTCAGGTTATGGTCTACGCAACTGTCACCATTACATGTGACCCTGACCCCATTTTCACGCTCTAGTGACTCTGTGAACTTAGGTCTTTTTAAGGCCAAAGAACTTTTTATACGACCGCAAAAAATTTGCGGACGTATAATAATTATAATGGTATGATGCTGTCGTCGTTGTCGTCGTTGTCGTCGTCGTCGTCGTCGTCTGTTAACTTTAGTGTATACACGATAACTTTAGTTCTAGTTATCCAAATCCAATGAAATTTGACAATGATATTTCTTACTATTAAAGGATGGATGGGATTGATTTTTGGAGTCTCCCCTTTTTATACGACCGCAAAAAATTTGCGGACGTGTGATGGTATGATGCTGTCGTCGTCGTCTGCGTCGTCTGCGTCGTTGTTCAGAACTTTAGTGTTCCCACAATAACTTAAGTTCTAGTTATCTGATTGCAATGAAATTTGACAATGATGTTCCTTATCATTAAGATAAGATGGATGGGATTGATTTTGGTGGTTCCCCCTTTTTTCGTTCAGAAATTAGGGGCCAAAAAGGGGCCAAAATTGCTACTTTTATGTTTGTTGGCACATATGCAATAACTTTAGTTCTTGTTATCCCATTGCTTTGTAATTTGGCAATAATGTTCCTTGCCATAAAAGGATGAATGGGATTGATTTTTTGGGTCCCCCTTTTTTTCAGTTTCAAAATTAGGGGCCATAAGGGGCAAAAAAATCAAATATTATATTTTTTCCACTATAACTTTAATCCTAGTTGGCCTATTGCTGTGAAATTTGTCAAGAATGTTTCTTACAATAAAAAATTGAACCTGATAAATTTTCACACCTCCTTTTACCCTGTTATGTAATTTGGGGGTCAAAAAGGGCCAAAATCGAAACTTTAAATTGTGGTCCGATTTTGAAATTTTTTTTTGCTTGTTTGTTCTTGTCAAATAGAGGATACAAAATTAAGAATTAAATTTTGTAACCCCCCTTTTCCCCCTATTATGTAATAAGGGGCCAAAATTGAACATTTTTTATTTGTGGTACGATTTTGAACATTTTTTTTTGCATGTTTTTGCAAACCCCCCCCCCCCCTTTTTCCACAATTATGTAATTAGGGGCCAAAAGGTACCAAAATCGATACTTTTTTATTACATGTTGCGCTCGGCGAAGCTTTTTATTTCGTTTAAAAATTAAGGGCCAAAAGGGGCCAAATTGCAACTTTTAGTTTGTTCTTACATTAACTTTTTCAAAAATCTTTTCCTCTAAAACCACTGAACAGAATTCAATGAAACTTGGTATGATTGATCAATAGGGTGTCATGCACTATAGATGGGTTTCAAGTTCTGGTTCTTCAAAAAACATGGCTGCCGTGGCTAAAAATAGACCAGGGGGGTCAGACTACTGTTTTTGGCTTGTAATTCAATAAGTATAAGAGATAGATGAAATCTGATGCCACCTTACTGCTTCAGGATCAAAAGTTCTACAAAAGTCTCCATTTGGTCGAAGTTGTCAGATGACCCCTTATAGGGGTTACGACCCCTTAAAGGTGAAAAATAGCATTTTTTCATGTTTTTGCCCTATAGTTTGAAAACTATTGCAGATAGCAAAAAGCTGTTGTAGCTCTACAAAAGTCTCCATAGCGTCGAAGTTGTCAGATGACCCCTTATAGGGGTTACGGCCCCAAAAGGGGCCAAAATCTAAACATTTTTATTAGTGGACCGATTTTGAAAATTTTTTTTGCATGTTTGTTCTTGTCAAATAGCGGATGCAAAATTGAAAATTAATTTTTGCTACCCCCATCTTTTCCCCCTTATTATGTAATTAGGGGCCAAAAGGGACCAAAATGGAAATTTTTTTACTTGTGATCCGATTTTGAAAATTTTTTTTGCATGCTTGTTCTTGTCAAATAGTGGATACAGAATTGAGAATTAATTTTTGCGATCCCCCCTTTTCCCCCTGTTATGAAATTAGGGGCCAAAATCGAAACTTTTCTATTTGTGGTCTGATTTTGATCTCCTTTGGAAAAAAAAATTCCTTTTAAAATGTGAATTTAGAAAGACCACCAAAAGCTGCATGTGTCAAAAACCTTTGTCAGTCCACCATGGGCTGCATATGTCCAGAGCAATTGACTATCCATATTGGGCCTAAAACGTACAGGGTTCAACATGTTGCGGTCGTATCATGCTGCGCTCGGCGGAGCTTTTTATTGTAAGACTTTTGTGGACGACAAATTGCTGAAAAATTATAATAGCTAGGCATTTGATATTGGGTATACAGACAGTTGCGGTTATGGAAAACGCAGCTGTCACCATGACATGTGACCATGACCCCATTTTTACGCTCCAGTGACTCTGTGAACTTAGGTCTTTTTTTCAGGCAGAAAACATTTTGTAATACTTGTGTGGACAATGGATTGCTTGAATAGTATAATAGCTAGGCATCTGATATTGGGTATACAGACACTTTTTTTGTTTATATCAAGAAATGAAAGCTTAGGTAGTTGATTTTAGTGATGGTGCCGGCAGGTGAGACATACTTTTAGTGGCCACACTTGTTTGTATTTCTTTTACCATACTTATACATGTACAAGTATTCTATCTGTACGTCTTAGAATAAAATTAATGGAAACAATGTGCTCCCGTAATTCGTTATGTTAATCAAACTTTTTACAATTTTCGTTTTTTTACGCTATTGTTTTTTTTCTTAAGGCTTACGTGGAGTTTCTGGTGCTAATTATTGGTGTTGTAAGATTTGGTTACCAGTTTGCAGATCTAGGATATTATGTTGTGCAAGAATCCGAGTATTTCATCATAGATCTTTTGGTCTATCTAGTTGATGTATTATATGGTAAGATACCACATCGTTCAGGAGCGATGCATAAAAAGACAAGGGGTTTCATCAAAAGCCCACTGAGGAGAAAATTGGGTTTTAAGGTCAATTTTGCCGTAAAGCTGCACAAATATTGCAATGTTTAGATGGAGGGTTCCAGCTTTTCTAAGTGTATAAGAGCATAGATAAAACCAGGGATGTATAGTTTCCATGATTGAACTTTCGTGAGAAAATTCTTAATTTACATACAAAAAAGACAAGCAATTGGGCATGTTGAAGTACAGCATCATGAATCCGGAGAGGACACATGTGAAGTTTATACTCCCTCTTTTTTCTTTACATGACTCTGGACCAATACTCTTTATGGTAGAAGAATACCTGTTAAAATAA
This sequence comes from Arcuatula senhousia, assembly GCA_963971305.1. Taxonomy (NCBI): domain Eukaryota; kingdom Metazoa; phylum Mollusca; class Bivalvia; order Mytilida; family Mytilidae; genus Arcuatula; species Arcuatula senhousia. The sequence continues at coordinate 20,059 of CAXARO010001346.1, forward strand.
AATTCAAAGAGAAAAATCTACAAATTCCACAATACTTAATTTCAAACAGAAACAAAGACAGAAAACGAGCACAATTTACATAGCAAAGCAAAGAAAATGGTGTTTTAATTGTTATTGTGATTATTTTAGGTTGCTTAATCACGTCACTAACAGTAGCTTTCGTAGTAGGAATAATCATGATTCTACATACTCTAGCTTCATATAGGTAAGAATTTGTGAAAAAGCTGATGACAAAATTACCATTCTGAGATGGTCGATTTCAACGTCCAAGAAAAAGACAACTCAAGGAGAAGACAAACCGGTAAAAAGTATCACTATCATTGGCTTAACTTGCTACAGGCATTGTATTTAAAATGAAATGGTGGGTCAAGGCACTTTTTATGGTGCCAAACATCCCCTTTTCTTGTGATCTTGGTTACAGTACAAAGAACAGCTAAAAAACAATAAAAATCACATCAGACATGCATGAGAGCATTTTGAATAGCAAAATAATAGTTATAGAGAAAAGATGTCCTTAAAGGCATGCAAGTTTTTGTTTTTTCCATATGTTAAAACTACGATACTTATTGTTTATTAACTTTGGTTTTATTTTAGAACACTATTACTCGGACTTTACAAAGGAGAAAACGGACATCTAACAACTAAGTCAGAAAGAAGCAATTCAACACTCCTTGTAAGTTGATCATTTATATCTTATTAGGCACCTACCATTTGATTTTCTGGGGAGGGGGCCTGGGATTTTCACCCAAGCCGGGATTTTTTTTTTGGACCGCTGCGCGGGCCAGCTTATTTTTTCCCATACACTCAATGCTAGAAAATTCTGTTCAGAAAATCACTTTTTTCTAATGCGCAAAATGAGGGCCAGATTATTTTTTTTTCGCCCTTTAAGCTGGCCAGGCTATTGTTTTGGCCAAAATCAGGGCCAGAATATATTTTTCTTTAAATCCCAGCCCCCCTCACACAAAATCAAATGGTCGGTGCCTTATCAAGTCTGAAAATCGGCAGCATTGTTTCGTTTTGATGTGCTTGAAAATTCCTCTCTGGAAAGATAGTTTCTATGTTAACACATTGACCCCGACTGTCTTGTTATTTTTAGACTTTGTTGTACATGTATGAAGTTTTTTTAATAACTTTGCATCTGAATTTTGACCCAGTATACCTCTCGATGATTTAGAAACAGTTTTCTGGTTTTCCATACGCGTATTATTTATATGATATTGAATATGATCCTTAAAGTTTTGGAAACTTATGATATTGTCCAATAAACAAAGTAATTTCTTTATTAACATAACTAATCAACGAGTCTTGGTATGGGGAAAATTTAACGAATAGACGCCTACTACCTCTTCTAGACGGAAAAAGATTTTTCACTAACAAGTCCTCTCTTTCATCTCATTATACCCCCGCTTCGAAGAAGAGGGGGGTATACTGTTTTACCCTTGTCCGTCCGTCCGTCCGTTCGTCCGTCCGTCCGTTCGTCCGTCCGTCCGTCCGTCCGTAACAAAACTTCCGTCGCAGTTTTCTAAGCAACTGCATGAGATAGAGGTCTGATATTTTGTATACAGCTTTATCCTATAGTGCCATATGGTGTATACCGATTTTATGCTCCTAGGTAGTCTACTTTCTGTTAACCGAATACTTAGGTTTTTACACATAATGAACATAAATGCAAAATTTCCGTCAGTTTCCCAAGCAACTACATGAGATAGAGGTCTGATATTTTGTATACAGCTTTATCCTATAGTACCATATGGTGTATACCGATTTTATGCTCCTAGGTAGTCTACTTCCTGTTTACCGAATACTTAGGTTTTTACACATAATGGACATAAATGCAAAATTTCCGTCACAGTTTTCCAAGCAACTACATGAGATAGAGGTCTGATATTTTGTATACAGCTTTATCCTATAGTACCATATGGTGTATACCGATTTTATGCTCCTAGGTAGTCTACTTCCTGTTTACCGAATACTTAGGTTTTTACACATAACGGACATAAATGCAAAATTTCCGTCACAGTTTTCCAAGCAACTACATGAGATAGAGGTCTGATATTTTGTATACAGCTTTATCCTATAGTACCATATCGGTGTATACCGATTTTATGCTCCTAGGTAGTCTACTTCCTGTTTACCGAATACTTAGGTTTTTACACATAACCGACATAAATGCATAATTTCCGTCACAGTTTCCCAAGCAACTACATGAGATAGAGGTCTGATATTTTGTAAACAGCTTTATCCTATAGTACCATGTGGTGTATACCAATTTCATGCTCCTAGGTAGTCTACATTTTGTTTAACTTAGGTTTTGGGAGCGGGGGTATCACTCGTGAGCATAAGCTCACAGATTTACTTGTTAGTTCTTGGGAATTTTAGCTAAAGGAAAATACAGACATAAAATATAGAAAGTCCGCTTCATGTTTAGATTTGACTCTTCGACAAAAAAGAGGTCTTAAAATTTCCTATCGTATACTCCTATTTTTGTGTATCGTCTTCCTGACCATTCCATGCTGTGAAATGTACGTAAAATGTATTGCAATAAAACACGGGGGTAATATTGAGACTGTTTTTTTGTCGTCACCCAAGAATTCGCATGATGTCTTCATTATCGAATTTGACCAACAATTAAATCATTGTTGTCAACGGGTATGTGTGTGTTATAACAAACAGGAACTCTTCGAGTCCACTTTCATTTTGTCTTGAGTTCACGTTGGTGATTATAGTTAAGTTGCATGTAAGTTTCTGCCAACTTGTTTAGAACTACGGTATCCTTGTCGTCTTTTACGTCAACTGATTTTGTCTTGGCCCTCAGACTTTTCTAACTTGCTCTGTTCGTACCTTTTTGGCTCTTCCAGAAAAGAAATAATGTAATTTCAAGAAAATTGCATGGATATGGAGACTGATGTTTAAATGTTCTATTTCCTTTTTAGGTTGGAAGCCTTCGGTATGCTGGATATCAAGTGGCTTATGTAGCTTGGGGTAATTTGGCTTTTTTACCTGCGTCGCCAAATGCGAAAGCAGGTCTAGTAGTCGGGTCTCTCTGTCGATCTGTTCGTCCGTCCGTAGTGCTATGAGGTGCCTGTCTTGTGTAATCTGAATCTCAAAAACCAAACACTAGATCTTTTTGAAACTTTGGACAGTGATTACAGATATATTGAAGATGTGCACCTCTCCTTTTCGGGTCATTTTATAATTTCGTTTATTTATATCTTATCAGCAGTTTGATTTTGTTATAATCAGCACAAACATTAAGTGGAACATTCACAAAGATTCAAATCACTATTTATTTCCTTCAAATCAGAAATAAATGCAATAACTTTAAGCAATATCATAAGCATTCGATTTTTAAATGATACTTGTGAAGTTTGCTAAACTTTGATACTTGAAAATACACCATGATACAACAGATTAAAAAAAGAAAGGCTTCCTCGAGATTGATGTCAATCAGAACTGTGATAATTTTACTTAAAAAAAGACCAGAAACTTAATGGAGTAAAAGACATATCAATCATGGTAAATTTCATATCTAGAAAAAGGTTGTACATGTTGGAAAGGTTGTACATCTCTTGAGAGTCCTTAAAAACGTTCTTTTGTTCTATAAACAATTCTTTATCACTTTTACGTCGAGGATAACTAGGAAATGGCACATGAAATGTGAAAAGAAATAATTCAAAGAGTGGTTCAGATTTGGATATATTGTTTTATTTTTATAAGTAGCAAAGAGCTAACATTGTAACGTTTCTAAAAACGATTTTTTATGCATTTTAGGATACTTCATCCAGTTTTTGTTGTTGTTTCTGATTTCGTTAGTTATTGCCATTCTGATTACTGTGGTCAAGTTTGGCATCTACGATTGGCTTCTTGCAGCTATAAATAGTGTGTGGTAAGTGATTTAAAAATGTTACATGATTTATTGTTACATTTCATTTACCTTTTAATTATACATTTACAAAAAGGTCAAAACAAAATTGAAGAAAATTGATCGAGTCAGGAAGGACTTTATAGGTCCCCGTCGGCGTTTTTCATTATTTTCTTTGGATTTTTAACATTTATATTAAAATATGCATATCAACTGTTTAAAACTGTAGTAGAACTGTTCAGGCGCTAGTTTTTGGGTGAAGAAAGCAAAGAGGTACCAATTGAGCATCATAATGTCAAAAGTCCAAAATGGAAAAAAAAACAGTAAACACGAAAGAGAACAGTACTAAGAATCCGTAAACTGAACAGCAATTAACAATGCGAACTTAAGTCGTAACAAGAGACATCTCAGGTGCTCGGAGATTATGTTTGCTGTTGCATACCCATTGCGTTGCTAATGGTCAATTCAGCTTGTCAAATGCGTTAAAGGAGGACGAAACATTTAAAGTTAATAAACGCAAATGCTAAAAACCTAGAATTCAATTCTATTCTAATATAAAACCTTAATTTTTGCAGAATAAATTGTTTTTGTTTTTGTTTTTGCTTTGACCCATATGAGTGTATTTTGCAAATAAAGATTTATTTATTATTATTTGTGTTCTTTTACACGTTTTAGGCCAGTGTTGGTAATATCTTTCGGAATCAACATAGCTCAAAACTTTATGTCAATATTTGCATTTTTACAAGATCGAGGAAAAGTTTTGGCTTTAAATAACAGGTACAAATTATTGACGATAGTGAGATGTGGGATAAGTGTACCGAACACAACCTACATAAACGAGCAGTGATTTTAAAAATTTACAATGAAAGACGGCCGACAGCCTTCAACGTGACCAACGGTTATTGCTCGCTTTCTGGCATTATCCAACGATAAACATATAATACATAAGATTCTAATCCCAGAGGTACCAATGGGGCATCCGAATGTCAAAGTCCGAAAGGGCAGAAATAAAAACCAGTAATCACAAACAAGCACAGGTCGAAAAAAAACCAGACAACATATAGAACACGGAAACATATAAAGAAAGTTTTCAATTTTTTATGAGACCAGCTGTTCTTGCTTCATTCCTTTTAATTTTCATAATTTAATTTCTGTACTTATGATTAGCAGTAGTTCAATTTTGATCACGTTATTTTCACGTGAAATTCACGTGAGATTCACATGAATTTCATGTGAAGCTCAATTCACGTGAAACTCATGTGAGCGAAATTTGCCTGTGTAGGATGCTCATGATTGGGTCACCTTTGATGACAAGACGAAAAAGAATGACATTTTTTAAGTTGAGAATAAGATTGAGAATACATGTACAACATTTCTGAAAAGCTATTATTTAAAAATGATATTGTGGTCTTGTAGGTAAATAGTAAAGCCTTCTGGGCTCTTTCACTATGACATCATAAATTGATTTTGAACAGATTTTATGGAGTGAAAAATCCGAGTTATAAAATGGTCAATATTGGTTGGCGGGCGGGCGGTCGTTGACAGTTTTCTCAGCAACTACTAATCACAGCCACTTGATAGTTTATATACAGCATTAGAATAGGGTCCAATAACTTGGATTCGGTTTCAGTATATCGTTCACCTACTTCCTGTATAAACAAATCGGACCATTTCTGACTTTGACAGATTTTTAACGTGTATTTATGGTGCCATTTTTAATGCTTACTTATTCTCATATACTGCTTTTTTTCAGACGAGTATTTTTCGTTGTGGCCTATTTTATGTTCTTCTATAACATATTCCTGGGTCTCGTGTCCTGTTTGATGAGAATAATTAAGGCAATTATTCTAGGAACCCTGTTTCTACCACGACTTGATCACAGTACTTTACCACGAAAGTATCAAACGATGGACCCGGGTATGGTTATACAATATAAGCAATTCCTTTCTTTTTTTTCAAATCATATTTTTGAAAAAGTATTTATCAGAATATAGATGGGATTTACATTTGTACAGATATATATAATTCTTTGGTGCTACATCGTACCCAGTGTTGTTAGAAAAAAAACCCACACAATTTGTTGCAATTTGAACTATTTCAATAACAAAAAAAAAAACAAAAAAAAACAGCAACTGTACAAATGTAAAGATAAAACATGCCAATCACAATCCATCAAAGATCAAAATGTATTGCTACAGGCTTCTTTAAGCATCTTATGGAGGGTATAAATAAGTTAAGGAATTATCAAATACATATTTGGAGTGGATAAATGGATTTCCCCAGCTGAACATAGGATGGATAGAATTTAAGAAATAATTAATTCTCTCCAAAGTATAATAAGATGTCTCAAGTTCTGTTAAAAAAATGGTTTAAATACGACTTTGAATTGATTCAAAGAATTAAGATAAATAAACATATATTATTTATTGTGCACGTTAATACTGATAATGTTTAGGGTTCTCAAATGTTTCTTTTTTAGGATTTGATGCTTTTTGTGGGTTTATGCATGTAGAGAATGCCCACACTCATCCAGTGGTGCTGACTTTTATAAGTCTTGTTCAGGCAGAAATTCTGCAAAAGAACAAAGCAAAAGAAGACAATGCAATAGAAACAAAATCCGATGGTAATATATACCTAATCAATTTGTTTGGGATCTATATGCAGATACTGTTTATGAAAATGAAGAAAACTAAAAGTTTACATATAAAAACGCAGAATATTCTATCCCCTTAATATGTATTGGACTCATTTGCAAAATTTTTGTAAGTAATTATATGATTGTCATTGTCGCAAACACATCTTAACATGTCAAAAATCAAGACTAATCGTACCAAGTATTCTTATACATTAATTGTACGACATTTAGCGGTTGTTCCTTTAAAAAAGTAATTTATTTCTAATTGGAATGACATTGATTCTCTAATAAGGCAACTGATTCATATATATAGTATATCAAATATATATCATTTATATGTTTTTGGTTTTAAGAATGAAAACAAGATCAAATATTAGAAATTAAGCTGTTAATTTCTAAAACTTTCAGTGCATTGAACTCTACAAAAGTCTCCATTAGGAAGACCCATATAGCAGTAAAAGCTCCTTACTGTCAAAATTGTTTGTTTTTTGTTTTGAAAATTGAAAGTCGTTAGAAATAATGAAAAGCTTAGGCTTGGAAAAAACTAGACAGCTCTACGAAAGACTTTTGTTTAATGAATACTACTCGGGGGAGGGGATTTCTACTTAAATGTGCTCAAAACTGGTAAATAACCCTGTTCATTCTATATTATTGTCATTAATGTTAGCTGAGCGGGGCAGGCTCCCATTTGCCACGTCTTACCAAAATTCAATTCAGAAAGCTTAAAAAAGGCTCTTCCTTTTGGCCAATATCTGAGTATCACTATGATATTATTTTGTAGAAAATCCTGTATTCACCTATTTGTGCATGCATATTTTTATCAACCTTAGATCTTTTGCAAAAAACGTCAAATTTTTCAAATCCCTTTTTTTGTCATTATGGAAACATCACTTATAAAGCAAACACGACAGATTAACACAGTTGCTAGATTTAAATGGAAGTTAGCTTACACTTTGATAAAGAATCCACAATTATTTATACAGCGAAAGGAGGCATTGTGGCAAATATTCAAACAGAAATCAATGGATTGTGTAGCAGTGAATGTTGGTGATATTGGCTTGCAAGAAATGAATTCGACAAATGTATAGTCAAATTTTCATGCCCAAGGTCGACTTTTATCGGTCCTCTCGTTTTGACACCAATGTGAGAAAGTATATCTCACAACAATATTTTTCAATTTTATTTTATTAATCTCTTTAATTTGTTGACTTCAAAGATTCGTTCTTGAATCTTTAAAACCTTTATGATTATATGGCTTAACCATGGTGATTCTTTCTCGGTGACTCCACTTTCTAAAAAATGTAATATACCAAAGAGCAGAAATAAACAATGCCATCACTATATTATGACATTTGTATTAACTGATTAGACATGTTACAGAAAATGAGAAGCAGGAATATGAAAGTTAATTGATACTAGATTACGAAAATATCTGTAATTTTTGTAACCGCGTCATTTATATAGGTAAGTTTCATATTTGTGGATGTAGGCAGTTACACCAAAGGAGAATAGCTACAACATCCGACATATTGGTTATTATTTCCATTGGAGAAAGAGAAAACAGCTCATGATCCTGTTAAAATTTGTAGCAAATCAAGCTTTCAAAATTGGTAAATACAGTGAGCAGTGTTGAGTGAATTTTCCGAAACAAGATATGCACTTACCAAATTATTTCGGTTGCCTAATAAGTGGTTTGGGGTTCCATTTTGCTTATGCTCTTATTGGACAGGGAACTACAGTTGAGATCTGTTCTAACATCTCTACTGTCAGGCTCTCCTGGCAGTTCTAGAACTGTTCTTACCCAGGACATCAACTGTCATAAACTGTTCTGGGGCAGAACTGTCATAATCTGTCCCAGCCCCGACACTTCTAGAACTGTTAAAGGCCCTGACAGCTTAGAACTTCTTTAGCACCTGACAGCGTAGAACTCTTGTAGTCCAAGACATTTTGGGGCTCTGACAGGTCCTGACAGTTCTGTTGTTTAATTTCAATGTAAAAAAATATTAGCTTTTGGTTTAAAGTGTATTCTCGATAGCCATGCAACTTTTATTACTGTGAACAATGAACCAGAATAGTTCTACAACTGTCAGGGTTTAGAACTGTCAGGAGCTGTTATGAGTTTTCAAGAGCTGTCAGACCTTAGAACTGTCGGGTGCAGAACATGTTAGAGCTGTCTAGGTGTAAGACGGCTTAGAGCTGTTAGGGCTAAGAACAGTTCTAAATATATCATGGGGTAGAACTGTCTTGAACTGTTTTATGACAGGACACGGCTTGTCATGAACTGTCCTAGAATTGTCTGCAGAAAAGAATTAGAACAGATTCCTGATAGTTTCTGACAATTCTAAAGAGATGTTAGAACCCACACAGGAATACCTTTTTGACTAATTACTACAGATTTGTCCAAAACCAAAAATATGATAATAATCTGGTATCTGGGTATAGTGACAAGAGTAAGTGACATTTTTTGTATCGAACATATATGAAACACCCTTCCTACCACAGTGTTAGAAGAAAGGAGGTTGTATGTTTTTAAAGAGGTACCGCGTGTTTTACAAGTGTAAGTGACAGTATTATATTGGCGAAATCATAGTAATTGGAAAAATACTCTGACTACATTTTGTAACTCTGTTTTATATTTTAACTATCAAGAACCAGGTGATACTTATATTATAATAATTATGAAGTTGTTGCATATTTATATTTATATTTCTACCCCATTTGTAATAAGGTAGATTGGATGTGTAACATTTTGTCCATAGCTAAAAGGATTCTTTAGATTTTGAAAATAGAATTATAAGTTTACAATAAGAATTTGTAAAATAGATCATTACGGAAATCAATAACATTTTCATCTATTTAAAAAAAAATCAATAGCTTTTCTTTAAGCTCTATACTTTTAAGTATGCTAAGGATATCTTTCCCTCGAACCCTGTCAATAGGTATAAACTAACTTACTGATTAATGCCTGTTTTTTTTTCAAATCAAATTACTGTTTTCTGTATTGTTTCAAATATATATTAAATGTTTTATGATTTGATTATTTTTTTTGTTTGTATGATTTTGTAAGCGTTCCCCTTTTAACTTTTTAACCATTTGTTTTTTATTTGTAGTTCCTTTGTTGTTGTTTTTTTCATTTTGATAGCTCATGTTTATTATGAGCTACAATGTATTATTATTATACCTCGGTAATCTTTTTCTCAAATAAATACATGTAAAATATCACCACTGTTCACTTTCACATCTGGACTATCTGGATAAGAGACATTCTAAAAAAAAATGGCATTCCAGTGGGCACAAACTGTGTACCTCTCCTGATCAACCTGATGAGGAAAAAAATTTCGAAATGACCATACAGCTCATGAAAATTAATTGCAGTTGGAGTTAACATATGTCATGTATGTGTTGTGGTCTCGTGTTCATTTACTCCATATCCTTTCATAAATTATTTGTACTCTTCTTCAGGAACTCGTAAAGAAGAAGAAGATGAAAGAAGCAAGGTAATATTATCTTACTTTCAGATATACTGGATGTCCTCTTTGTCATTATAGGTTCGGTTGGTAGATGGTATATAACTTTAATTTATCCGATCAAGAGATGGAGATTAAGCAAACACAAAGTCTACTTGCTTCACGTTATAAGGTTACCCTTTGGTTTGCACCTCGAGTATGACTTCGCTGGTCATCTCAGTACAATAATATATTAAGTTAAAGAGACAACTATACGATTTAACTTTCAAATTATTAATTTTCCTAACTTGGAAAGTTATGTTTTGTGTTACCATCCTGTAACATCGCCATGGATGAGTGAAGTTCGGCATCATACTATCTACTGGGTTAACACACCATCTTATTTGAATTGCCTTTACCAAGCCTTGTCAGGAACTTATTTTCTGTACCCGGAAATTAGCTAACCTAGCATATGGTTTGTTT
>CAXARO010001347.1:0-46571 GCA_963971305.1 Arcuatula senhousia
GAGACTTATGTAGAACTTTTGATGCTGAAGCAGTAGGGTGGCATCAGATTTCATCTTTCTCTTATACTTTTTGATTTACAGGCCAAAGACAGTTGTCTGACCCTCCTGGTCTATTTTTAGTAACAGCGGCCATGTTTTTTGACGAATCAAAAATCAAAACACAATTTGGTGCAGGACACCCGAAGGATCATTCATACCAAGTTTCATTAAATTCTGTTCAGTAATTTCAGGAGAAGATTTAAGAACAATTGTTAACAGACGACGACAGACGCCAAGTGATGGCAATAGCTCACATGGACCTTTGACATCTGACAGCTTTGACCATCAGAGATTTAGTTCACAAAGCCACTGAAGCCTGAAAATGGGGCTTAGCTATTATACTTTTCAAGAAAATTTATTTTCCACAAAAGTCTTACAAAGAAGTTTAACGCCAAAAAAAAATAAGGAGACCTAAGTTCACAAAGTCACTGTAGCGTAAAAATGGGGTCAAAGTTACATGGCATGGTGACAGTTGCGCAGACCATAACCTCAACTGTGTGTATACCATATATCAGATGCCTAGCTATCATATTTTTCAAGATATTTAACAAACATCTTACAAAGAAGTTTTCAACCAGAAAAAAGACCTAGGTTCACAGAGACACTGGAGCATGAAAATTGGGTCAAGGTCACATGGCATGGTGACAGTTGCATAGGCCATAACCTCAACTGTCTGTATACCAAATACCAGATGCCTATTTATTATAATATTTGGCCAAACCTTATTTCAATACTCACAATTAAGGACCTCATACTGAAGTCATATACAAAGTTTCAAGTCTGTGATTAGCAGTTGCTAAGAAAAGTGTTAGGAAAGTTATGTTGCTGCAGATGGAAGGATGGGTGGACAGAGGTAAACCAGCATACCCCCTTTTCTTTATAACTGGGGTATCATAAATACCCCAAAATACCTGGAACCTCATGATCAATATTTGATTTCAATGTTTATGCAGAACTTAGACTTGTAGTCACAATACTGTCAGATAAGAAATGTGCAACAGGAATAAAAAATGCTTAGTTAGAACATAACAAGAGGCTCCCAGGAGCCTGAATCGCTCACCTGGTCTTGATGTCAACCCTATGAAGAAATAAGCTGAACATTTAAGCAAGCAACAGCTTTTCTCTTCCAGCAATAGTTTTCATTTCTTTATCTGCTACAGTATTCATTATATAAGCCAAAAACATGAAAAAATTTTAATTTAGGGGCTGTAATCCCTATAAGGAGTCATCTGACAACTTAAACCCTATGACGACTTTGGTAGAGCTAAATGAGCTGAACTTTTAAGCAAGCAACAGCTTTTGCCTATCTGCAATAGTTTTCATTCTATGAGCCAAAAACCACTATTTTTCGCCTTAAAGGGGCTGTAACCCCTATAAGGGGTCATCTGACAACTTTGACCCTATGGAGACATTTGTAGAGCTAAATCAGCTGAACATTTAAGCAAGCAACAGCTTTCTCTATCTGCAATAGTTTTCATTCTATGGGCCAAAAACCACTATTTTTTGCCTTAAAGGGGCTGTAACCCCTATAAGGGGTCATCTGACAACTTTGGCCCTAAGGAGACTTTTGTAGAGCTAAATGAGCTGAACATTTAAGCAAGCAACAGCTTTTCTCTTTCTGCAATAGTTTTCATTCTATGGGCCAAAAACCACTATTTTTCGCCTTAAAGGGGCTGTAACCCCTATAAGGGGTCATCTGAAAACTTTGACCCTATGGAGACTTTTGTAGAGCTAAATGAGCTGAACATTTAAGCAAGCAACAGCTTTTCTCTATCTACAATAGTTTTCATTCCATAGGCCAAAAACATGCAAAAACGCTATTTTTCACCTTTAAGGGGCTGTAACCCCTATAAGGGATCATCTGACAACTTTGACCAAATGAAGACTTTTGTAGAACTTTTGATGCTGAAGCAGCAGGGTGGCATCAGATTTCATCTATCTCTTATACTTTTTGATTTACAAGCCAAAAACAGTAGTCTGACCCCCTTGGTCTATTTTTAGTAACAGTGGCCATGTTTTTTGACGGATCAAAAATTGAAACACAAGTTTGGTGCAGGACACCCTAAGGATCATTCATACCAAGTTTCATTAAATTCTGTTCAGTAGTTTCAGAGGAGAAGATTTTTGAAAAATTGTTAACAGACGAAGACGACGACAGACGACGACGACGGACGCCAAGTGATGGTAATAGCTCACATGGACCTTCGGTCCAGGTGAGCTAAAAAGACAATTGGAAACAAATCTACATCTAAACAAAAAAGAAGATACATGTAATATATATCTTTATTTCACAAATTAACAAGTATATAAACAACTATCATAAAAATCACTGAATTTCTTATTAATACACATAACAAAAAATAACAATACATTCAGGATTATGATTATTTTTTTTTATAATTATAGTATTGACCAGAGCATAACAGTCTGCAGAGACATTGTTCTGTATGCAGTATATGATACAAGTGTGGCCACTAAAAGTATGTCTCGCCTGCCGGCACCATCGCTAAAATCAACTACCTAAGCTTTCATTTCTTGATATAAACACAAAAAGTGTCAGTATACCTTATAACAGATGCCTAATTATTATACTATTCAAGCAATCCATTGTCCACACAAGTATTACAAAAAGTTTTCTGTCTGAAAAAAAGACCCAAGTTCACAGAGTCACTGGAGCGTAAAAGTGGGGTCATGGTCACACGGCATGGTGACAGTTGCGTTGTTCATAACCGCAACTGTCTGTTTACCCAATATCAGATGCCTAGCTATCATAACTTTCCAGCAATTCATCGTCCATAAAAGTCTTACAAAAAAGTTTTTCGGCCTGAAAAATACCTAAGTTCACAGATTCACTGGAGCGTGAAAATGAGGTCAGGGTCACACGGCATGGTGACAGTTGCATAGACCATAACCTGAACTGTCTGTATACCAAATATCAGATGCCTAGCTATTATACTTTTCAAGCAATTCATCGTCCACAAAAGTCTTACAAAAAAGTTTACAGCCTGAAAAAAGACCTAAGTTCACAGAGTCACTGGAGCGTGAAATGAGGTCAGGGTCACATGGCATGGTGACAGTTGCGTAGACCATAACCTGAACTGTCTGTATACCAAATATCAGATGCCTAGCTATTATACTTTTCAAGCAATTCATCGTCCACAAAAGTCTTACAAAAAAGTTTACGGCCTGAAAAAAGACCTAAGTTCACAGAGTCACTGGAGCGTGAAAATGGGGTCAGGGTCAAACGGCATGGTGACAGTTGCGTAGACCATAACCTGAACTATCTGTATACCAAATATCAGATGCCTAGCTATTATACTTTTCAAGCAATTCATTGTCCACAAAAGTCTTACAAAAAAGTTTACGCCGCCGCCGTCGCCGCCGCCGCCGTCGCCAGAAAGTAATACCTATGTCTCGCCTTCCGCGACTATTCGTCGCAGGCGAGACAAAAATGACAGGTTGTAAGAAATATATATAGCCAATATTTGAAATAGCTATAATATGTCAAAAGTTATGAATTTTTATGACCCAAAACAGACAAATATAATATACGTGCATCAAAAGTCTTGTAATAACAGAATAGTGGTCTTTCAGGGAAAATGTATGTCTCCTGTGTCACAAATGAGTCATTGGCATTAAGTTGCCCTTCACCTTATAGTACTTTAAAATAAAGCTTCTTGAAAAATATCAAGACACTGTGACATGTACTTGTTGAGAAATCTACAACAGAAAATTTTCATGACACTTTAAGACAATTTATAGTGCCAAAGCTACATCTATATGTCACTTTTGCAACACTTTGCAAGCAACATAAAAATCATTTGAAGAAGGCAATAATTCTCATAAGGAAAGAAACAGAAGTAAAAGAATTCAATAAAAAAAAATGTATGTTTATTTTGAAGTAAAGACAAATATGGCTAAAAACTGAAAATCATAAATTAATAGTATTTAATTGTTTGAAAATTGATATACATGTATTGATATTATTGGCAACTTATTATAAATAAAATCTATATTTTTTGCCAATAAAATATTTATCCAATGACAATAGACAAAAAATATCATAGAGCTATCTTCACATAATACAGAAGATGATAAAAGTGATTTTTAAAAATAAAATAAATAAATTTAGTGTATTTGCTTAATTCTGAGTAGCAAAATTTCAAAATTCTAATGGTAATTGTATTTTCAATGAAATCAATCCGTGGCAACATTGTGTTTCCTACACCAACATTTTCTAACATCGTTTTTGTTACTTTAAATAATATAAAGATAAAGATTATTTTATTTCAATTTGTGGCCATCATTCATATTGAGTCTTCACAATTTACATGATCGAATTCACAAATAATTCAATTTGAAAAGTAAAAAAAATAGTATTATGGTTCAATAAATCAAAATAACGTTAGCCATTCATTAAATTGATATGAAAACTTTATATTGTACATGTTTATATATGATTCTTTGGTATAAAATATTGTAAACAAATACAACAAGTATATACACACATGTACTTCTAAAACAAAATGATAATACACAGCATATAAAAAGTAAGAAAATAACCTTATTTATAAAAATCAACAAACAACAGTGTCTCTATTTGGTTAAAATAAATTATCAAAAATATAACCATATAGCAATAACAAATTCCTATGGTATCCAAGTGGATGAAATTGCATGAGCAAATTTTATCACAGCAGGTTGGTTTAATGTTGATGTGTTTTTCCTTCCATTTAATTTTTTTAACATTTTCTCTTAAATTTGATAAAGAAAACAGTTTCTCCTTCAGCTTAAGTCATGTAATGATTAAATCCCCCCCCCTTGCCAAGGCTCCCACGTTACAAACAGAAAATAACTATTTTGGGGTGGAAATATCATTTAATCCACTCATGCCTGGAGGAAAACTTATACAAATACTACATGTATAAACAAAATAATTGCATTATGAATTTTTCAGAGTTAAATCACAGCTTTTGTTGTATATGTATATAAGGAACTACATGTAGGAATGTGTATATCATCACAACTTTGAAGTGGTACCCATCAATGGTTTTAGATACTTATTGAAGGATGGATGAACCTGAAATAGAAAAAAATATATTGGAAGTGATAACCTTGCATGGTCTATTTATAGCTATCTCTAAGGAAGTGATAACCTTCATACAATTTTTTCAAAGACTTCCAAATAAAGGTAGGAAACATATGTAATGAAAAGAGCATTAAAAGGCATGAATATATTGGTAATGAGTAAAGGCATATGCTGCGGGTAAAAATCTTATTCTATTTTGTTGACTTTTCTATTGCAAACACATACTGTAATCTGTAAAGCACCTTAACAGAATCTACATAAGGCACAAGGTCTCTTTTAAAGTTTTTAAAAACAAACTTCCTAAGGTTACACTCGCTGTGGTTTCATAATTATTCCTTGGATATCAATTTTGTGGTTTTCCTGGCTGGCAATCAACAAAAAATAATAATAAAAATTCAACAAAGTGTATGTTTCTAGAAACATGTGCACACTATGTGGTTAAATATCCAATCAATTGTATTTTTGAGGAAACCATGATAACTGAACCCCCTTGAAAGTGATTTACTCCATAACGCATGTATACCCTTTGAGCATGTTGAGTGTTTTGTTTACCTGAGTTTCATTCATAGGATTGTACTTTGCAGACTCATACAGTCTCTCATAGACATTTCCATCATAAGCTCCTAGTAAACTGCCATGTATATCATCATGGACATCAAAGGCGTCTACCAAAGCCACAGCATCAGGTCTGAAAAGAACATCAGTTGTAAAGTCAATAACAAAGTACAATAAATCATGTAAATGAAGGAATAATGTATAATAACAAGAGGCTCCCAGGAGCCTGAATCGCTCACCTGGTCTTAATGTCAGACCTTTGAAGACTTTTGTATAGCTAAATGAGCTGAATGTTTAAGCAATAAAAAGCTTTTCTCTATCTGCAATAGTTTTCATTCCAAATCAAAAAACACTATTTTTCACCTTTAAAGGGCCATAACCCCTTCAAGGGGTCATCTGACAACTTCGACCCTAAAAAGACTTTTGTAGAGCTAATTAAGCTGAACATTTAAGCAAGCAACATCTTTTCTCTATCTGCAAAAGTTTTCATTCCATAGGCCAAAAACATGAAAAAATGCTATTTTTCACCTTTAAGGGGCCTAACTCCCATAAGGGGTCATCTGACAGCTTCGACTCAATGGAGACTTTTGTAGAGCTTTTGATGCTGAAGCAGTAGCGTGGCATCAGATTTCATCTATCTCTTTTGTAGAGCTAAATGAGCTGAACATTTAAGCAAGCAACAACTTTTCTCTATCTGCAATAGTTTTCATTCCATAGGCCAAAAACACTATTTTTTGCCTTTAAGGGGCTGTAACCCCTATAGGGGGTCATCTGACAACTTTGACCCTATGGAGACTTTTGTAGAGCTAAATGAGCTGAACATTTAAGCAAGCAACAGCTTTTCTTTATCTGCAATAGTTTTCATTCTATAGGCCAAAAACACTATTTTTTGCCTTTAAGGGGCCGTAACCCCTATAAGGGGTCATCTGACAACTTCGACCCTATGGAGGCTTGTGTAGAGCTAAACGAGCTGAACATTTAAGCAAGCAACAGCTTTTCTCTATCTGCAATAGTTTTCATTCTATAGGCCAAAAACTCTATTTTTTGCCTTTAAGGGGCCATAACCCCTATAATGAGTCATCTGACAACTTTGACCTTATGGAGACTTTTGTAGAGCTAAATGAGCTGAACATTTAAGCAAGCAACAGCTTCTCTCTATCTGCAATAGTTTTCATTCCATAGGCCAAAAACATGAAAAAATGCTATTTTTCACCTTTAAGGGGCCGTAACTCCCATAAGGGGTCATCTGACAGCTTTGACTCAATGGAGACTTTGGTAGAGCTTTTGATGCTGAAGCAGTAGCGTGGCATCAGATTTCATCTATCTCTTATACTTTTTGATTTACAAGCCAAAAACAGTAGTCTGACCCCCTGGTCTATTTTTAGCAACGGCGGCCATGTTTTTCGACGAATCAAAAATCCCCACATCAGTTCTGTGGGGGATACCCTAAAGTACCACCAGACCAAATTTGGTTTGAATCTGTGCAGCCGTTTCAGAGGAGAAGAAGTTTGAAGAAAAGTTAACGACGAGGACGACGGACGACGACGACGGACGACTACGACGACGACGGACGCCAAGTGATGGCAATAGCTCACATGGCCTTTGGCCAGGTGAGCTTAAAAGCTAAACCAATTGCAGGATGATACTTCCACAACATGTTAAACGTTTTATGTTGGAGGCCCAATGTGGATAGTACAGTTGCCTTGGACACATGCAGCCCATGGTGGACTGGCACAACTTTTTGACATATGCATTTTGAATACATGTACCAGTTTAATTGACCTTAAAAAAATAACATAATCTTATTTAGGTTTATAATGCTATCAAAGTCAATAAATGTATAATGTTAACCAAAATAAAAGTCTACAATAGTTTTATCATATGACAATCATAGTTTAAAGGAATTATAAATCATGATCAAGAACGGCATTTAATACCATTTCAAGCTAAATAGATTTGAATTAAAACCATAAAAAAGTACTAAAAGGTATGAAAAAAAGAAAGTGATTTTTTTTTAAAGTATCATGTTGATTCATTTTTTTATATTAAAGTAACATTAAACTGTCACGATTTCACAACAGTTTATAAATGGGAATGGCCTCAATTCAGAAGATTCTGGTTCTTGCTGGAATCTTCCGATTCAGTCTGAAATGTAACCTACCAGGAGGACATGTACTTGTGTGCGGTGGATGTATTGCAAAATGTTTTGTCAGAATAAATTGTTATAGTTATATCCAATGGGATAAAAGCTGAAACAACATTTATAACAAAACATTACATAAATGAACTTTTAATTAAACATAACAATTTCTGATTTTGTTCTCATCATGAGGTTAATTTAGTTTTCACATAGTATCTGGTCGTTGATTTGCATGTATCATGAAATTTAATCTTTGCATGGCTTTTTCTTATTACAAAAATTTGCACACACAGGGTTGCCACTTTTTTGTTTTTGCAGAATTCAAGGGTTTTTACAGGACTTTTCAAGGGTATTTAAGTCATTTTCAAGGATGAAAACTGTCGACAAAGTTTCAGTCCACCGCTGAAATTTTCTATGAAACAGTTCAATCATGAACCTTTGATTTTGGAACTATCAAATTCCAGGGTTTTTCAAGGATATTTTAAATTTTTTCAAAATTCAAGGTCTTTTCCAGGACCTTGAACTGACAAATGAAATTCAAGGGTTTATTTAGGTTTCAAGGATGCGTGGCAACCCTGCACACATGTGCAATGTGAAATACTTTCTTGTATTGAATCAAGGTGTTATGGAAGGTGAAATTAATTAACCAGTGCATACATTCCAAGTTTTTGTCAAACAGCCAAAAAAAAACACACAAAAAAACAGGCAATGAAAACCAATATATAAAAAATTCTTACATTAAACCACAAAAAAAATGTCTTAAACATATGATATGTTGCCTCCACACACCTTTTTTTTAAGTAATAGCTGACCCATGAAAGTGATGTAGGAGGTACAATTTTATGATTTTTTGTTCATAAATATGTGAGTAAAGTACTTAGTACATAGAATAGTATCGGTACATATAACAGTAACTACCTTCAACCTTAAGGTAACCTTGTTTTGGGACAGATGAAAGAAGGAACAAACAGACTGACCAGAACAATATATGCTGCTCTATTTGTGTAGATGGGGCATTAGAAAACAACTGAGAACTATCATATCATAACCAGAGTATTCATTGAAGGGTAATTTATGTCACATACATGTACATATATAAAACTGCTAACCACTTCTGAAATATTAACCATTAAAAGACCCTCCATTTTTTAAAAGCACAATATCTTTATCCTTAAAAATATTTTTTCGTAATAGCTATGATACCTAATAGCTGGCAAAAGATTTAACTCTTGTTCTCTGATCCAGTCCATCTGTACTAAACCAAGAGACTCAGTCTAAAAATATAAAACAACAAGAGGCTCACAGGAGCCTGAATCGCTCACCTGGTCTTGATGTCAACCCTATGAAGACTTTTGTATAGCTAAATGAGCTGAATGTTTAAGCATGAAAAAGCTTTTCTCTATCTGCAATAGTTTTCATTCTAAATACATGTAATCAAAAAACACTATTATTCAACTTTTAAGGGTCTGTAACCCCTATAAGGAGTTATCAGACAACTTCAACCCTATGGAGACTTTTGTAGAGCTAAATGAGCTGAACATTTAAGCAAGCAACAGCTTTTCTCTATCTGCAATAGTTTTCATTCTATAGACCAAACACATAAAACAACAATATTTTTCAAACCTTTAAGGGGCTGTTACCCCTATAAGGAATCATCTGACAACTTTGACCTTATGAAGACTTTTGTAGAGCTAAATGAGCTGAACATTTAAGCAAGCAACATCTTTTCTCTATCTGCAATAGTTTACATTCTATAAGCCAAAAACACTATTTTATGCCTTTAAGGGGCTGTAACCCCTATAAGGGGTCATCTGACAACTTAAACCCCATGAAGACTTTTGTAGAGCTAAATGAGTGAACATTTAATCAAGCAACAGCTTTTCTCTATCTGCAATAGTTTTCATTCTTAAAGCCAAAAACACTATTTTTGCCTTTAAGGGGCTGTGACCCCTATAAGGGGTCATCTGACAACTTTGACCCTATGGAGACTTTTGTAGAGCTAAATGAGCTGAACATTTAAGCAAGCAACAGCTTTTCTCTATCTGCAATAGTTTTCATTTCATAGGCCAAAAACACTATTTTTCGCCTTTAAGGGGCTGTAACCCCTATAAGGGGTCATCTGACAACTTAGACCCTATGGAGACTTTTGTAGAGCTAAATGAGCTGAACATTTAAGCAAGCAACAGCTTTTCTCTATCTACAATAGTTTTCATTCTATTGGCCAAAAACATGCAAAAACGCTATTTTTCACCATTAAGGGGCTGCAACCCCTATAAACAATCATTTGACAACTTTGACCTTATGGAGACTTTTGTAGAGCTAAATGAGCTGAACATTTAAGCAAGCAACAGCTTTTCTCTATCTGCAATAGTTTTCATTCTATGGGCCAAAAACATTATTTTTTGCCTTTAAGGGGCTTTAACCCTATAAAGGGTCATCTGACAACTTCGACCCCATAGAGACTTTTGTAGAGCTAATTGAGCTGAACATTTAAGCAAGCAACAGCTTTTCTCTATCTGCAATGGTTTTCATTCTATAGGCCAAAAACACTATTTAATGCCTTTAAGGGGCTGTAACCCCTATAAGGGGTCATCTGACAACTTCAACCCTATGGAGACTTTTGTAGAGCTTAATGAGCTGAACATTTAAGCAAGCAACAGCTTTTTCTATCTACAATAGTTTTCATTCTATAGGCCAAAAACATGCAAAAACGTTATTTTTCACCTTTTAGGGCCTGTAACCCCTATAAGGGATCATCTGACAACTTCGACCAAATGGAGACTTTTGTAGAACTTTTGATGCTGAAGCAGTTAGGTGGCATCAGATTTCATCAATCTCTTATACTTTTTGATTTACAAGCCAAAAACAGTAGTCTGACCCCCCTGGTCTATTTTTAGTAGAAACGGTGGCCATGTTTTTTGACTGATCAAAAATCAAAACACAAGTTTGGTGCAGGACACCCTAAGGATCATTCATACCAAGTTTCATTAAATTCGGTTAAGAAGTTTTTATAGGAGAAGATTTTTGAAAAATTGTTAACAGACGACAATGACAGACGACGACAGACGACGACGACGACAGACGACGACGGATGCCAAGTGATGGTAATAGCTCACATGGACCTTCGGTCCAGGTGAGCTAATAATGACCCTTACAGAATAAAGAATAATGTGAAAATTGACTAAATCCCCAAGAAACCCTTTACAGAATAGAGAATAAAAAGCAACAAGAGGCTCCAAGAAACCTGAATCGCTCACCTGGTCTTGATGTCAACCCTATGAAGGCTTTTGTATAGCTAAATGAGCTGAATGTTTAAGCATGAAAAAGCTTTTCTCTATCTGCTATAGTTTCCATTCTATATAATCAAAAAACACTATTATTCAACTTTTAAGGGGCTGTAACTCCTATAAGGGGTTTATCAGACAACTTCAACCCTATGGAGACTTTTGTAGAGCTTAATGAGCTGAACATTTAAGCAAGCAACAGCTTTTCTCTATTTGCAATAGTTTTTATTCTATAGGCCAAAAACACTATTTTTCGCCTTTAAAGGGCTGTAACCCCTGTAAGAGGTCATCTGATAACTTCGACCCTATGAAGACTTTTGTAGAGCTAAATGAGCTGAACATTTAAGCAAGCAACAGCTTTTCTCAAGGATTCCAATGAAAAAAAGATTTTGAAAATTGGACCACAAATAAAAAATTTGATTTTGGGTGTGGCCCGTCTTTGGCCCCCTCTAGCAATGTAACGGTTCAATATACATCAAAACCATTTAGACATTTTGTTGACAGAATTTAATAAGGAATTCAACAAGAGGCTCCCAGGAGCCTGAATCGCTCACCTGGTCTTGATGTTGACCCTATACTTTTGTAGAGCTAAATGAGCTGAACATTTAAGCAAGCAACAGCTAATCTCTACCTGCAATAGTTTTCATTCTATAGGCCAAAAACACCATTTTCACCTATAAGGAGCCATAACCCCTATAAGGAGTCATCTGACAACTTCGACCCTATGGAGACTTTTGTAGAGCTAAATGAGCTGAACATTTAAGCAAGCAACAGCTAATCTCTATCTGCAATAGTTTTCATTCTGTAGGCGAAAAACATGAAAAATCGCTTTTTTCAGGGGCCTTAAACCCTATAAGGAGTCATCTGACAACTTCGACCCTATGGAGAATTTTGTAGAGCTAAATGAGCTGAACATTAAAGCAAGCAACAGCTAATCTCTATCTGCAATAGTTTTCATTCTGTACCCAAAACATGAAAAATCGCTATTTTTCAAGGGCCGTAACTCCTATAAGGGGTCATCTGACAACTTCGACCCTATGGAGAATTTTGTAGAGCTAAATGAGCTGAACATTTAAGCAAGCAACAGCTAATCTCTATCTGCAATAGTTTTCATTCTGTAGGACAAAAACATGAAAAATCGTTTTTTTTCATGGGCCGTAACCCCTGTAAGGGATCATCTGACAACTTGGACC
This sequence comes from Arcuatula senhousia, assembly GCA_963971305.1. Taxonomy (NCBI): domain Eukaryota; kingdom Metazoa; phylum Mollusca; class Bivalvia; order Mytilida; family Mytilidae; genus Arcuatula; species Arcuatula senhousia. The sequence continues at coordinate 12,301 of CAXARO010001347.1, forward strand.
CTATGGAGAATTTTGTAGAGCTAAATGAGCTGAACATTTAAGCAAGCAACAGCTAATCTCTATGTGCAATAGTTTCCATTCTGTAGGACAAAAACATGAAAAAACGCTATTTTTCAAGGGCCGTAACCCCTAAAAGGGGTCATCTGACAACTTCGACCCTATGGAGACTTTCGAAGAGCTAAATGAGCTAAACATTTAAGCAAGCAACAGCTAATCTCTATCTGCAATAGTTTTCATTCTGTAGGCCAAAAACATGAAAAATCGCTATTTTTCAGGGGCCGTAACCCTTATAAGGGGACATCAGACAACTTCAACCCTATGGAGAATTTTGTAGAGTTAAATGAGCTGAACATTTAAGGAAGCAACAGCTAATCTCTATCTGCAATAGTTTTCATTCTATAGGCCAAAAACATGCAAAAACGTTATTTTTCACCTTTTAGGGCCTGTAACCCCTATAAGGGATCATCTGACAACTTCGACCAAATGGAGACTTTTGTAGAACTTTTGATGCTGAAGCAGTTAGGTGGCATCAGATTTCATCAATCTCTTATACTTTTTGATTTACAAGCCAAAAACAGTAGTCTGACCCCCCTGGTCTATTTTTAGTAGAAACGGTGGCCATGTTTTTTGACTGATCAAAAATCAAAACACAAGTTTGGTGCAGGACACCCTAAGGATCATTCATACCAAGTTTCATTAAATTCGGTTAAGAAGTTTTTATAGGAGAAGATTTTTGAAAAATTGTTAACAGACGACAATGACAGACGACGACAGACGACGACGACGACAGACGACGACGACGACAGACGACGACGGATGCCAAGTGATGGTAATAGCTCACATGGACCTTCGGTCCAGGTGAGCTAATAATGACCCTTACAGAATAAAGAATAATGTGAAAATTGACTAAATCCCCAAGGAACCCTTTACAGAATAGAGAATAAAAAGCAACAAGAGGCTCCAAGAAACCTGAATCGCTCACCTGGTCTTGATGTCAACCCTATGAAGGCTTTTGTATAGCTAAATGAGCTGAATGTTTAAGCATGAAAAAGCTTTTCTCTATCTGCTATAGTTTCCATTCTATATAATCAAAAAACACTATTATTCAACTTTTAAGGGGCTGTAACTCCTATAAGGGGTTTATCAGACAACTTCAACCCTATGGAGACTTTTGTAGAGCTTAATGAGCTGAACATTTAAGCAAGCAACAGCTTTTCTCTATTTGCAATAGTTTTTATTCTATAGGCCAAAAACACTATTTTTCGCCTTTAAAGGGCTGTAACCCCTGTAAGAGGTCATCTGATAACTTCGACCCTATGAAGACTTTTGTAGAGCTAAATGAGCTGAACATTTAAGCAAGCAACAGCTTTTCTCAAGGATTCCAATGAAAAAAAGATTTTGAAAATTGGACCACAAATAAAAAATTTGATTTTGGGTGTGGCCCGTCTTTGGCCCCCTCTAGCAATGTAACGGTTCAATATACATCAAAACCATTTAGACATTTTGTTGACAGAATTTAATAAGGAATTCAACAAGAGGCTCCCAGGAGCCTGAATCGCTCACCTGGTCTTGATGTTGACCCTATACTTTTGTAGAGCTAAATGAGCTGAACATTTAAGCAAGCAACAGCTAATCTCTACCTGCAATAGTTTTCATTCTATAGGCCAAAAACACCATTTTTCACCTATAAGGAGCCATAACCCCTATAAGGAGTCATCTGACAACTTCGACACTATGGAGACTTTTGTAGAGCTAAATGAGCTGAACATTTAAGCAAGCAACAGCTAATCTCTATCTGCAATAGTTTTCATTCTGTAGGCGAAAAACATGAAAAATCGCTTTTTTCAGGGGCCTTAAACCCTATAAGGAGTCATCTGACAACTTCGACCCTATGGAGAATTTTGTAGAGCTAAATGAGCTGAACATTAAAGCAAGCAACAGCTAATCTCTATCTGCAATAGTTTTCATTCTGTACCCAAAACATGAAAAATCGCTATTTTTCAAGGGCCGTAACTCCTATAAGGGGTCATCTGACAACTTCGACCCTATGGAGAATTTTGTAGAGCTAAATGAGCTGAACATTTAAGCAAGCAACAGCTAATCTCTATCTGCAATAGTTTTCATTCTGTAGGACAAAAACATGAAAAATCGTTTTTTTTCATGGGCCGTAACCCCTGTAAGGGATCATCTGACAACTTGGACCCTATGGAGAATTTTGTAGAGCTAAATGAGCTGAACATTTAAGCAAGCAACAGCTAATCTCTATGTGCAATAGTTTCCATTCTGTAGGACAAAAACATGAAAAAACGCTATTTTTCAAGGGCCGTAACCCCTAAAAGGGGTCATCTGACAACTTCGACCCTATGGAGACTTTCGAAGAGCTAAATGAGCTAAACATTTAAGCAAGCAACAGCTAATCTCTATCTGCAATAGTTTTCATTCTGTAGGCCAAAAACATGAAAAATCGCTATTTTTCAGGGGCCGTAACCCCTATAAGGGGACATCAGACAACTTCAACCCTATGGAGAATTTTGTAGAGTTAAATGAGCTGAACATTTATAGAAGCAACAGCTAATCTCTATCTGCAATAGTTTTCATTCTGTAGGCCAAAAACATGAAAAAATGCTATTTTTCACCTTTAAGGGGCCGTAACCCCTATAAGGGGTCATCTGACAACTTTGACCAAATGGAGACTTTTGTAGAGCTTTTGATGCTGAATCAGTAGCGTGGCCTCAGATTTCCTCTATCTCTTATACTTTTTGATTTATAAGCCAAAAACAGTAGTCTGACCCCCCTAGTCTATTTTTAGTAGAAACGGTGGCCATGTTTTTTGACTGATCAAAAATCGAAACACAAGTTTGGTGCAGGACACCCTAAGGATCAATCATACCAAGTTTCATTTAATTCTGTTCAGTAGTTTCAGAGGAGAAGATTTTTGAAAAATTGTTAACGGACGACGACGACGACGACAACGACGACGACGACGGACGCCAAGTGCTGGCAATAGCTCACATGGACCTTTGGTCCAGGTGAGCTAATAAAAAAAGAATTTTCAAAATCAAATAAATAATAAGCATTCTACAACAGTTTTGTCAATACACCCATATTAGCCCCTTTTGGCCCTTTTTTCTGAAAAGGTAGGGGCCACCAACCCCAAATACAATAGGAACCTCTAGTGGTTACAAACATCATATAAAAATTTCATAACAATTGGTCAATATTTACTCAAGTTATCGCATGGAAACCAAATGTCCCCAGACGACGACGAGGACAACGACGACGACAACGACAGCATCATACAATTATACATCCGCAAATTTTTTGGGGTTGTATAAAAACACTATTTTTTGTCTTAAAGGGGCTGTAACAGTTTTCATTCTATAGGCCAAAAACACTATTTTTTGTCTTTAAGGGGCTGTAACCCCTATAAAGGGTCGTCTGACAACTTTGACCCTATTGAGACTTTTGTAGAGCTAAATGAGCTGAAGATTTAAGCAAGCAACAGCTTTTCTCAATCTGCAATAGTCTATAGGCCAAAAACACTATTTTTCGCCTTTCAGGGGCTGTAACCCCTATAAAGGGTCGTCTGACAACTTCGACCAAATGGAGACTTTTGTAGAACTTTTGATGCTGAAGCAGTAGGGTGGCATCAGATTTCATCCTTCTCTTATACTTTTTGATTTACAGGCCAAAGACAGTAGTCTGACCCCCCTTGTCTATTTTTAGTAACAGCAGCCATGTTTTTTTGACGGATCAAAAATTGAAACACAAGTTTGGTGCAGGACACCCTAAGGATCATTCATAACAAGTTTCATTAAATTCTGTTCAGTAGTTTCAGAGGAGAAGATTTTTGAAAAATTGTTAACAGCCGACGACGACGACGACAGACGACGACGACAGATGCCAAGTGATGGTAATAGCTCACATGGACCTTCGGTCCAGGTGAGCTAAAATTGGTAAATAATTACAAAGTCATTATTTACAATAACGACTGGAGAAGTGGGCTTTGGTGTGAGATACAAATCTTGTTAATCAAACTTTAATTATTACACTTGGGGTACACCCTTTCATAAAGACTGAAAACAAAATACCTTTTATTTTTTAATAAATTGGCACAAATCCTTATTTTACAAAAAATTAAATATACTGGCCAAATGTTTAGCTGACCAAGAAATGTCTGATATTTTTTAGTTTATATAAAAATATGATTAAATTGAAAGAGTAAAACATTCTGCACAGACCACATTCTGTAGGGGATTTTTTTCTACTAAAATTACTTGCTTTTTTTTTAACATGAAATAAAACTTTTACTCAAACATCAAATTACTTTTTTTCCAAACATATATCTTAATTAAAGCTATGACAAAAATTTTTAATTGTGAATCACATAAATTAATTGTATAGGTAAGTGAAAGTTTAGAACCTTAAAAAATTATTATGGCAATTATAAGGTTCTGTCACCAACACCTGCTGCTGTCTCTGGGAAGATATGTATCCATTGTTTGTCACAAAAATATGATCAGTGGGCGAAATAAGAAAAAAAAAATAAAGGTGAGAAATTTCTGCTATTAGTACAGGACTTTGATAAACATCAGTTCTACCTCTAAAAATTCTCCAGAATTCTCCACCACTGAATGCAAGGCATGCAACTGACATAGTTTGGTCAATATATTTATGGTTCCTTGACTTGTTTTGAGAGCAGCTACTCCAGCTACAAAGTCTGCCAACATTATGACCTGGCAATGTGCCTAAAAAAGAGAAAAAAATGTACCAGTGAGAATTGTCATGCATACATCACTCTTCCATAAAATAAACATGATCTTATGCTTTTTTTACTTACAAAAGAATTTTGTTATTACAAAATAATATGAATTTGGCATTGCACAGCTTATAATTATTCAATTTGCATTCAAAATAATTTTGTTTAATGAATGCAGTATCATGCACCTTTATTCAATATCTACAGTGAAACCTGTCCAAACCCAAACCTAATTAAGGATGTTCACTATTCAAGTTTCAGAATTTCAGTCTGATTTTGGAATTCCTCTAGAATTTACCTTTAAATATTGAAGAAATTTTTTGCACACTGACCCCTACATTTTATAAAATTTTCTGATTATATAGACCTGAACAACCAACTGTGTAAAATTCTTGAAATTCTAGGTATACAACTTCATGGTTTTTGAGGCCAAACAAGGATTCTGCGAGCTACTGCTCACTCAGTTTACCCCCGCTACCTCCAAAATGAACTATGTCGGTAAAGAAGAAGAAGATATTATACAGACCTTATTTCAATACTCTCAATAAAGGACTTCATAATGAACTCATATACCAAATTCCAAGTCACTGTGATATGTAGTTGCCACGAAAAATGTTACAAAAATTTTCAACATGTGACTAGTAATGTTGAAAATTGACTGGAAGTAGAGCCTGAATCGCTCACCTGGTCTTGATGTCAACCCTATGAAGACGTTTGTATAGCTAAATAAGCTATATGTTTAAACAAGAAAAAGCTTTTTTCTATCTGCAATAGTTTTCATTTTGTAGACAAAGAAGAGGTTCCCAGGAGCCTGAATCGCTCACCTGGTCTTGATGTCGACCCTATAAAGACTTTTGTAGAGCTAAATGAGCTGACAAGCAACAGCTTTTCTCTGTCTACTATAGTTTCATAGGCCCCAAACATGAAAAACGTTATTTTAGGGGCCATAACTCCTATAAGGGGTCATCTGACAACTTCAATCCTATGGAGTCTTTTAGCTGAACATTTAAGCAAGCAACAGCTTCTCTCTATCTGCAATAGTTTTCATTCCATAGGCCAAAAACGTAAAAAAAAACGTTATTTTAGGGGCTGTAACCCCTATAAGGAGTCATCAGACGACTTCAATCCTATGGAGACTTATGTAGAGGTAAATGAGCTGAACATTTAAGCAAGCAACAGCTTCTCTTTATCTGCTACAGTTTTCATTCCATAGGCCAAAAAACATGAAAAAATGTTATTTTAGGGGCCATAACTCCTATAAGGGGTCATTTGGCAACTTCGACCCTATAGAGTCTTTTGTAAAGCTAAATGAGCTGAACATTTAAGCAAGCAACAGCTTGTCTTTATCTGCAACAGTTTTTATTCCATAGACCAAAAACATGAAAAAACGTTATTTAAGGGGCCGTAACCCCTATAAGGGGTGATTTGACAACTTCGACCCTATGGAGACTTTTGTAGAGCTAAATCAGCTTAACATTTAAGCAAGCAACAACATTTCTCTATCTGCAATAGTTTTCATACGTATACTATAGGGCAAAAACATGAAAAAACGCTAATTTTCCCCTTTAAGGGGCTGTAACCCCTAAAAGGGGTCATCTGACAACTTGGACCAAATGGAGAATTTTGTAGAACTTTTGATGCTGAAGCAGTAGGGTGCGTCAGATTTCATCTATCTCTTATACTTTTTGATTTACAAGCCAGAAACAGTTATCTGACCCCCTGGTCTATTTTTAGCAACGGCGGCCATATTTTTCGACAAATCAAAAATCCCCACATCAGTTCTGTGGGGGATATCCTAAAGTACCACCAGACCAAATTTGGTTTGAATCTGTGCAGCCGTTTCAGAGAAGTAGAAGTTTGAAAAAAAGTAAACGACGATGACAACGGACGACAACGACGGACGCCAACTTGGCAAGTGATGGCAATAGCTCACATGGCCTTTGGCCAGGTGAGCTAAAAAAACTCTTTTCCACCTTTAAAGTTGTAACCCCTATAAGGGGTCATCTGACAACTTTGACCTTATGATTGGTTTTGTAGAACTAAATGAGCTGAACATTTAAGCAAGCAACAGCTTTTCTCTATTGGCAATAGTTTTCATTCTGTAGACCAAAAACACTTTTTTTTGCCTTTAAGGGGATGTATCTGACAACTTTGACTCTATGAATGCTTTTGTGGAGCTAAATGAGCTGATCATTTAGGAAAGGGACAGCTTTTTCTCTATCTGCAATAGATTTCATTCTATAGGCCAAAACACTATTTTTGCCTTTGAGAGACTGTAACCCATATAAGGAATCGACCCTATGGAGACTTTTGTAGAGCTAAACATTTAAGCAAGCAATAGCTTTTCTCTATCTGCAATAGTTTTCATTCTATAGGCCCAAAACACTATTTTTTGTCTTGAAGGGGCTGTAACCCTTAAAAGGGGTCATCTGACAACTTCGACCCTCTGAAGACTTTTGTAGAGCTAGATGAGCAGAACATTTAAGCAAGCAACAGCTTTTCTCTATCTGCAATAGTTTTCATTCTATAGGCAAAAAAAACACTATTTTTCGTCTTAAAGTGGCTGTAACTCCTAAATGGGGTCATCTGACAACTTCGACCCTATGGAGACTTTTGAAGAGCTAAATGAGCTGAAGATTTAAGCAAGCTACAGCTTTTCTCAATCTGCAATAGTCTATAGGCCAAAAACACTATTTTTCGCCTTTAAGGGGCTGTAACCCCTATAAAAGGTCGTCTGACAACTTCAACCAAATGGAGACTTATGTAGAACTTTTGATGCTGAAGCAGTAGGGTGGCATAAGATTTCATCTTTCTCTTATACTTTTTGATTTACAGGCCAAAGACAGTTGTCTGACCCTCCTGGTCTATTTTTAGTAACAGTGGCCATGTTTTTTGACGAATCAAAAATCAAAACACAATTTGGTGCAGGACACCCTAAGGATCATTCATACCAAATTTCATTAATTTTTGTTCAGTAATTTCAGGAGAAGATTTAAGAACAATTGTTAACAGACGACGACAGACGCCAAGTGATGGCAATAGCTCACATGGACCTTTGACATCTGACAGCTTTGACCATCAGAGATTTAGTTCACAAAGCCACTGAAGCCTGAGAATGGGGCCTAGCTATTATACTTTTCAAGAAATTTATTTTCCACAAAAGTCTTACAAAGAAGTTTAACGCCAAAAAAAAATAAGGAGACCTAAGTTCACAAAGTCACTGTAGCTTAAAAATGGGGTCAAAGTTACATGGCATGGTGACAGTTGCGCAGACCATAACCTCAACTGTCTGTATACCAAATATCAGATGCCTAGCTATCATATTTTTCAAGATATTAAACAAACGTCTTACAAAGAAGTTTTCAACCAGAAAAAAAGACCTAGGTTCACAGAGACACTGGAGCATGAAAATTGGGTCAAGGTCACATGGCATGGTGACAGTTGCATAGGCCATATCCTCAACTGTCTGTATACCAAATACCAGATGCCTATTTATTATGATATCTGGCCAAACCTTATTTCAATACTCACAATTAAGGACCTCATACTGAAGTCATATACAAAGTTTCAAGTCTGTGATTAGCAGTTGCTAAGAAAAGTGTTAGGAAAGTTATGTTGCTGCAGATGGAAGGATGGGTGGACAGAGGTAAACCAGCATACCCCCTTTTCTTTAAAACAGGGGTATCATAAATACCCCAAAATACCTGGAACCTCATGATCAATATTTGTTTCAAAGTTTATGCAGAACTTAGACTTGTTGTCACAATACTGTCAGATAAGAAATGTGCAACAGGAATAAAAAATGCTTAGTTAGAACATAAAAAGACAATTGGAAACAAATCTACATCTAAACAAAAGAGAAGATACATGTAATATATATCTTTATTTCACAAATTAACAAGTATATAAACAACTGTCATAAAAATCACTAAATTTCTAATTAATACACATAACAATATAGTCAGGATTATGATTATTTTTTTTTTATAATTATAGTATTGACCAGAGCATAACAGTCTGCAGAGACATTGTTCTGTATGCAGTATATGATACAATGACAGGTTGTAAGAAATATATATAGCCAATATTTGAAATAGCTATAATATGTCAAAAGTTATGAATTTTTATGACCCAAAACAGACAAATATAATATACATGCATCAAAAGTCTTGTAATACCAGAATAGTGGTCTTTCAGGGAAAATGTATGTCTCCTGCGTCACAAATGAGTCATTGGCATTAAGTTGCCCTTCACCTTATAGTACTTTGAAATAAAGCTTCTTGAAAAATATCAAGACACTGTGACATGTACTTGTTGAGAAAACTATAACAGAAAATTTTCATGACACTGTAAGACAATTTATAGTGCCAAAGCTACATCTATATGTCACTTTTGCAACACTTTGCAAGCAACATAAAAATCATTTGAAGAAGGCAATAATTCTTATAAAGAAAGAAACAGAAGTAAAAGAATTCAATATAAAAAATGTATGTTTATTTTGAAGTAAAGACAAATATGGCTAAAAACTGAAAATCATAAATTAATAGTGTTTAATTGTTTGAAAATTGATATATTGATATTATTGGCAGCTTATTATAAATAAAATCTATATTTTTTGCCAATAAAATATTTATCCAATGACAATAAACAAAAAATATCATAGAGCTATCTTCACATAATACAGAAGATGATAAAAGTGATTTTTAAAAATAAAATAAATAAATTTAGTGTATTTGCTTAATTCTGAGTAGCAAAATTTTAAAATTCTAATGGTAATTGTATTTTCAATGAAATCAATCCGTGGCAACATTGTGTTTCCTACACCAACATTTGCTAACATTGTTTTTGCTACTTTAAATAATATAAAGATAAAGATTATTTTATTTCAATTTGTGGCCATCATTCATATTGAGTCTTCACAATTTACATGATCGGATTCACAAATAATTCAATTTGAAAAGTAAAAAAAATAGTATTATGGTTCAATAAATCAATACAAATTTTAGCCATTCATTAAATTGATATGAAAACTTTACATTGAACATGTTTGTATATGATTCTTTGGTATAAAATATTGTAAACAAATACAACAAGTATATACTTCTAAAACACAAGAGTTAACACTTAAGTATGTCTCGCCTGCCAGCACCATCAGAAACAATTCTTCTTTCTTACTTCCACTCTTTTTTGAATTTTACATGGATTTTCAGTTTCTGAGATCAAAAGATGTGTAAACATTGCAAATATATGCAATTAAAATAATCAAAGTCACTCAACCGGAAAATTAAGGTCAAGGTCAAAAGATGGGGATGTTACTGTACTAAGCTACTGCTGGGGCATATGCATACAAAGTTTCTTCAACCTAGGACCTATAGTTCTTCAGATATGGAGGTGCTCGCAAAACTTTTCCATTGCTATTATATGTTTTGAAAATTGTCAAAGTCAATCAACCGTAAAATCAAGGTCAAGGTCAAAAGATGGGGATGCATTTATGCTAAGCTACTACTGGGGCATATGCATACCAAGTTTCATCAACCTAGGACCTATAGTTCTTCAGATATGGAGGTGCTCGCAAAACTTTTCCATTCCTATTACTCAGTATATGTATTGAAAATTGTCAAAGTCCCTCAACCGAAAAATCAAGGTCAAGGTCAAAAGATGGGGATGCAACTGTGCTAAACTACTACTGGGGCATATGCATACCAAGTTTCATCAACCTAGGAACTATAGTTCTTGAGATATGGAGGTGCTCACAAAACTTTTCCATTGCTTTTATATGTATTGAAAATTGTCAAAGTCACTCAACCGGAAAATCAAGGTCAAGGTCAAAAGATGGGGATGCAACTGTGCTAAGCTACTACTGGGGCATATGCATAGCAAGTTTCATCAACCTAGGACCTATAGTGCTTGAGATATGGAGGTGCTCATAAAACTTTTCCAAAAAGTTAACACCGCCGCCAGTAAAGTAACACCTATGTCCCGCTCTGCTTTGCAGGCGAGACAAAAATGATAATACATGGCACATTAAAAGTAAGAAAATAAACTTATTTATAATAAACAACAAACAACAGTGTCTCTATTTGGTTAAAATAAATTATCAAAAATATAACCATATAGCAATAACAAATTCCTATGGTATCCAAGTGGATGAAATTGCATGAGCAAATTTTATCACAGCAGGTTGGTTAAATATTGATGTGTTTTTTTCCTTCCATTTAATTTTTTTAACATTTTCTCTTAAATAAATCACAGCTTTTGTTGTATATGTATTTAAGGAACTACATGTAGGAATGTGTATATCATCACAACTTTGAAGTGGTACCCATCAATGGTTTTAGATACTTATTGAAGGATGGATGAACCTAAAATAGAAAAATATATATTGGAAGTGATAACCTTGCATGGTCTATTTATAGCTATCTCTAAGGAAGTGATAACCTTCATACAATTTTTTCAAAGACTTCCAAATAAAGGTAGGAAACATATGTAATGAAAAGAGCATTAAAAGGCATGAATATATTGGTAATGAGTAAAGGCATATGCTGCGGGTAAAAATCTTATTCTATTTTGTTGACTTTTCTATTGCAAACACATACTGTAATCTGTAAAGCACCTTAACAGAATCTACATAAGGCACAAGGTCTCTTTTAAAGTTTTTAAAAACAAACTTCCTAAGGTTACACTCGCTGTGGTTTCATAATTATTATTCCTTGGATATCAATTTTGTGGTTTTCCTGGCTGGCAATCAACAAAAAATAATAATAAAAATTCAACAAAGTGTATGTTTCTAGAAACATCCAATCAATTGTATTTTTGGGGAAACCATGATAACTGAACCCCCATGAAAATGATTTAATCCATAATACATGTATACCCTTTGAGCATGTTGAGTGTTTTTGTTTACCTGAGTTTTATTCATTGGATTGTACTTTGCAGACTCATACAGTCTCTCATAGACATTTCCATCATAAGCTCCTAGTAAACTGCCATGTATATCATCATGGACATCAAAGGCATCTACCAAAGCTACAGCATCAGGTCTGAAAAGAACATCAGTTGTAAAGTCAATAACAAAGTACAATAAATCATGTAAATGAAGGATTAATGTATAATAAAATGCTTAGCCAATTGCAGGATGATAATTCCACAACATTTTGAACGTTTTATGTTGGAGGCCCAATGTGGATAGTACAGTTGCTTTGGACACATGCAGCCCATGGTGGACTGGCACAACTTTTTGACATTTACATTTTGATTACCAGTTTAATCGAACTTAAAAAAATAACATAATCTTATTCAGGTTTATAATACTATCAAAGTCAATAAATGTATAATGTTAACCAAAATAAAAGTCTACAATAGTTTTATCATATGACAATCATAGTTTTAAGGGAATTATAAATCATGATCAAGAACGGCATTTAATACCATTTCAAGCTAAATAGATTTGAATTAAAACCATAAAAAAGTACTAAAAGGTATGAAAAAGAAAGTGAGTTTTTTTTAAAGTATCATGTTGATTCAATTTTTTTTTATTAAAGTAACATTAAACTGTCACGATTTCACAACAGTTTATAAATGGGAATGGCCTCAATTCAGAAGATTCTGGTTCTTGCTGGAATCTTCCGATTCAGTCTGAAATGTAACCTACCAGGAGGACATGTACTTGTGTGCGGTGGATGTATTGCAAAATGTTTTGTCAGAATAAATTGTTATAGTTATATCCAATGGGATAAAAGCTGAAACAACATTTATAACAAAACATTACATAAATGAACTTTTAATTAAACATAACAATTTCTGATTTTGTTCTCATCATGAGGTTAATTTAGTTTTCACATAGTATCTGGTCTTTGATTTGCATGTATCATGAAATTTAATCTTTGCATGGCTTTTTCTTATTACAAAAATTTGCACACATGTGCAATGTGAAATACTTTCTTGTATTGAATCAAGGTGTTATCGAAGGTGAAATTAATTAATCAGTGCATACATTCCAAGTTTTTGTCAAACAGCCAAAAAAAACACACAAAAAAAACAGTCAATGAAAACCAATATATAAAAAATTCTTACATTAAACCACAAAAAAAATGTCTTAAACATATGATATGTTGCCTCCACACACCTTTTTTTTAAGTAATAGCTGAAACATGAAAGTGATGTAGGAGGTATAAATTTCTGATTTTTTGTTCATAAATATGTGTGTAAAGTACTTTGAGTACATAGAATAGTATCGGTACATATAACATATACGATATTGAGATGTGGAATAAGTGTACGCGACACAACAAACATAAACAAACAGCAATTCAAAAAATCACAACGGAAAACAGCAAGCAGTAACTACCTTCAACCTTAAGGTAACCATGTTTTGGACAGATGAAAGAAGGAACAAACAGACTGACCAGAACAATATATGCTGCTCTATTTATGTAGTTGGGGCAAAAAAAAAACCAGCTTATAACTATCATATCATAACCAGAGTATTAATTGAAGGGTAATTTATGTCACATTAATGTACATAAATATCCATGCTAACCACTTCTGAAATATCAACCATTAAAATACCCTCCACAATCTAAAAGCCTAATACTCTATCCTTTAAAGAATAATTTTTCATAATAGTTTTGATACCTAATTTCTGGCAATAGATTAAACTCTTGTTCTCTGATCCAGTCCATCTGTACTAAACCAAGAGACTCAGTCTAAAAATATAAAACAAAAATGGGTCAAAGACAGAAATGGCTGGATTTCGTTTAACAAGAAGTAGGTGAGCAACAGACCAGAAATCACATCCCACATTATGGGAGCCCATGTTGATGCTGCATACCAAATATCAAGAGGCTGTGATAAGTACTTGCTAAGAAAACAGTTATGAAAATTTTCTACTATTGGACATTATTGTCAAAAATTAACTAAGTCGGTAAACAGGAAGTAGGTGAGCGACAGACCTGAAATCGCATCCCACGTTATGGGACCTGACCCTGATGCTGTATACCAAATATCAAGTGGCTGTGATTTATAGTTGCTGAGAAAACTATTACGAAAATTTTCTACTATTGGACATTATTGTCAAAAATTAACTAAGTTGGTAAACAGGAAGTAGGTGAGCGACAGACATGAAATCGCATCCCACATTATGGGACCCCACCCTGATGCTGTATACCAAATATCAAGTGGCTGTGATTAGTAGTTGCTGAGAAAACTGTTAAGAAAATTTCTTCCCCGCCCACACGCCGCCCGGCGCCCATCGCCCGCCCAACATTCACCATTTTATAACCCGGATTTTTCACTCCGTGAAATCCGGCCAAAAATGGGTAAATAATTACTAAGTAATTTAATATCTACAATAAAGACTAGAGAAGTGGGCTTAGGTGTGAGATACAATTCTTGTTAATTAAACTTTAATTATTACACTTGGGGTACACCCTTTCATAAAGATTGAAAACAAAATACCTTTTACTTTTTAATAAATTGGCACATATCCTTATTTGACAAAAAATCAAATATACTCAGCTGACCAAGAAATTTCTAATATTTTATAGTTTTTATGAAAAAATGATTAAATTGAAAGAGTTAAACATTCTGCACGGGCTACATTCTGTACGGGATTTTATTCTACTAAAAATTATTTGCTTTTTTTTAACATGAAATAAAACGTTTACTCAAACTATCATTTGCTTAATTGCTTACAAACATCAAATTACTTTTTTTCCAAACATATATCTTAATTAAAGCTATGACAAAAATTTTAACTGTGAATCACATAAATTAATTGTATAGGTAAGTGAAAGTTTAGAACCTTAAAAATTTATTATGGCAATTATCAGGTTCTGTCACGAACACCTGCTGCTGTCTCTGGGAAGATACATGTCCATTGTTTGTCACAAAAATATGATCAGTGGGCGAAATAAGAAAAAAATAAAGGTGAGAAAGTTTTGCTATTAGTACAGGGACTTTGATAAACATCAGTTCTACCTCTAAAAATTCTCCAGAATTCTCCACCACTGAATGCAAGGCATGCAACTGACATAGTTTGGTCATTATATTTATGGTTCCTTGACTTGTTTTGAGAGCAGTTACCCCAGCTACAAAGTCTTTCAACATTATGACCTTGCAATGTGCCTAAAAAAGAGAAAAAAATGTAACAGTGAGAATTGTCATGCATACATCACTCTTCCATAAAATAAACATGATCTTATGCTTTTTTTACTTACAAAAGAATTTTGTTATTACAAAATAATATGAATTTGGCATTGCACAGCTTATAATTATTAAGTCGCCCAAAACAAAGTTTGGGAGACTTATTGTTTTTGCACCGTTTCTTATTATTATTATTATTATTATTATTAAGTCGCCCAAAACAAAGTTTGGGAGACTTATTGTTTTTGCACCGTTTCTTATTATTATGTCCCCGAACACGAAGTGTCGGGGACATATTGTTTTTGCTCGGTTTCTTATTATTATTTTTTTTTTTTTTTTTTTTTTTATTATTATTATTCTTAGTATTCTTTAGTGTGAACTTGTCCGCTCGATTTAAAGAACATCTTTAAAGGTAGGAAGCTGAAACTTCATATATCAAGAGTATGGAGTGTGAAATTGTGTAATCAGATTTTTTCGTCAAAATCAAACGACCCCTTATAGGGTAAATAGGGGCCTGAAAATGGCTCCTCAAAATCAAAGTTGAATTTTTACTGGCATTTCCAAACCGGCTGGATTAGGGAAAATTCCTTTCACTATGTAGTAGGTATATATAAGAGGTATCATACAAAAAAAGAATTTTTAAAATCGGACTTACGGTTTTCAAAATTTTGCAAAAAAACGAAAAAAGTTTTAAAGGGGAGATAATCCAAATTGAATTTTTGGAAAAATTTTAAACTTCATTATTTTTAAATGAAAATTTGTATTTAAGGTAATTGGGGTATGCCGAGTTTATTTTTGGTATCCAATTTTTTTTTTCGTCGGCCATTTTCAAAATGGCCGCCATTTCCGATTAAAATTAAACTTGGTCCGATTTTAATGAAAATTGGTAGTTAAGGTAATTTGGGTATGCCGAGTTCATTTCTGGTATCGAATTATTTTTATCGGCCGCCATTTTCAAAATGGCCGCCACTTCCGGTAAAAATTCAACTTGCCCTGATTTTAACGAAAATTGACATTTAGGGGTTTTAAAGGATTGCGAATTGAGGCGTGAAGTCGAAAATGTCGAAAAATTCAAAATGGCCGCCACTTCTGGTAAAAATTCTACTTGCTCCGATTTTAACGAAAATTGATATCTAGGGGTTTTAAAGGATGGCGAATTGAGGCGTGAAGTCGAAAATGTCGAAAAATTCAAAATGGCCGCCACTTCCTGTAAAAATTCAACTTGCTCCGATTTTAACAAAAATTGATATCTAGGGGTTTTAAAGGTTGGCGAATTGAGGCGTGAAGTCGAAAATGTCGAAAAATTCAAAATGGCCGCCACTTCCGGTAAAAATTCAACTTGCTCCGATTTGTACGAAAATTGATATCTAGGGATTTTAAAGGATGGAAAATTGAGGCGTGAAGTCGAAAATGTCGAAAAATTCAAAATGGCCGCCACTTCCGGTAAAAATTCAACTTGCTCCGATTTTAACCAAAATTGATATCTAAGGGTTTTGAAGGATAGTGAATTGAGACGTGTTGTTGAAACTGTCGAAAAATTCAAAATGGCTGCCATTTTTGGAAAAATTCAACTTGTTCAGATTTAAACGAAAAATGATATTTAAGCATTATAATGGATGGTTAACAGAAAATGTGTTCAAAGAAGCCAGACATTAACAAAGAGGGGTACGTGAGGGGACATCTGTGACTCGCTTTGCGATCACAATTATACCTAGTTATGTCACTCCACATGGTGGATGTGACATGTTGTTATTCTACGTTTCTTCTTATTATTATTATTATTATGATTTTTCCAATGAATTTTGTCCGCATGTTCTTGAGAAAACTACCGGACATAAAAACTTGAAATTTTAAATGCACGTAGACTTTAGTTTGAATTTATATCTAAAATTTTTTTTTTCAAAATCAAAGCAGCCATTTTTAAATTATAACGATTTTAAAATTTTAAAATTCCCATAGGTTTAACATTGGCTAGCAGAAAGCCAAGTTGGTATTGATTTTCTCAGATAACATGTGTCGTCTGCTACAGGTAAATAATGAGTTTTGTCCAAAGCTTTTTGAGAAAACCACTTGATTAAATGTTTTGAAATTTTAAGTATGCTTTAACTATAATTCAAAGTTTTATCAATTTTTTTTTTAAATTGATCGAAGCAGACATTTTCAAATTATCGCCAATTAAAGATTTTCTGTTTTCCCCATAGGTTTAACATTGACTGGCAGCATGCCAAGTTCGTATTGATTTTTTGTCAAGATAGAGTCATTTCTATTTATAAACATATTAAGATGACTCATGGAAAATTTTGTTTGGACAAATGTAAAGGTCAAGATGACATATTGTAATTCATTTAAAGGTTAAAGAAATGACTGAAAACATGTCAAGTTTGTATGGTTTTTCTGCCAACATGTGTTATCCTGATACAGTAATATCTATTAATAAACCTATAATTGAGTAATTTCTATTTTATAAACCCATCATTTGGATGACTCATGGTAAATTTTGCTTCAACAAAGGTAAAGGTCATGATGACATATTGTAATTCAAATAGCTAATAACATGTACTTGATAAACTTTGCAAAGGTCATGATGACATATAGTAATTCAAATAGCTTATAACATGTACTTAATATACTTTTTGAAGGTCATGATGACATATTGTAATTCAAATAGCTTATATAACATGTACTTAATAAACTTTGCACACAAAATAGAGTGATATACATGTATGTTATTTCTAGATATGGTTCAAAGTTTTTTAAGAAAAACCATAGATTATGATTTTGAAGTTTTATCAATTTTTGTTTTAGTTGATGAAAGCAGCCATTTGAAATTATTGCCAGTTTAAGAATTTAATGTTTCTCCATAGGTTTATATAAACCTATAATTGAGTAATTTCTATTTATAAACCCATCATTTGGATGACTCATAGTAAATTTTGCTTCAACAAAGGTAAAGGTCATGATGACATATTGTAATTCAATTAGCCTATAACATGTACTTAATAAACTTTGCAAAGGTCATGATGACATATAGTAATTCAAATAGCTTATAACATGTACTTAATAAACTTTGTGAAGGTCATGATGACATATTGTAATTCAAATAGCTTATATAACATGTACTTAATAAACTTTGCACACAAAATAGAGTGACATATTTCTAGAAATGGTCCAAAGTTTTTTAAGAAAAACCATAGATTATAATTTTAAAGTTTTATCAATTTAAATTATTGCCAGTTTAAGAATTTAATGTTTCTCCATAGGTTTAACATTGACTGGCAACATGCCAAGTTTGTATTGATTTTCTGTCAAGACATGCTAGAGTCATTTCTATTTATAAACATATCCTTATAATGTCTCATGGAAAAGTTTGTTTGAAGAAAGGTAAATGTCATGATGACATATTGTCATTCAAAGAGCTTAACATGTACTTAATAAACTTTACACACACAATGGGACTGATGGAAAATTTTGTTTGGTAAAAGGTTAAGATCATGAGCATAATGAATGGCTTAACTTTCCATTGATTTTCTTAAAATAGAACATGTCTTCTGCTACAGTAATTCTTTATAAATTTGGCTGTCAGTTAAATGGCTGATGGAAAATTTTGTTTGGACAAAGGTCAAGGTCATGAGCATTGACTGGCTAAAACTTTCCAATGATTTTCTTAAAATAAAACATGTGTCATCTGCTACAGTGATTTTCTATAAATTTCCTGTCAGTTGGATGGCTGATGGAAATTTTTCAGAGATGAAAGGTGAAGGTTGAGACACAAAGAATGTCAGTATAACCTGTCAGTAGGATAGCTGATGGAAAATTTTCAAGGACAGATTAAGGTCATGACACATTTACAGTATTTAAAGTGGTTTCACAGTTTAAAGCTACATTCAGCAAAGAAGAGCTTGGAGAAAAAGGTTTGTTTAGATTTGTTAATTACCTGTACATGTGTTAAAGCTTCAGATAATATTTGTTGTAATTGGTGTGGTCACCAAGAGGTAAAAATTAAAGCCCTAGTATGTCAGATATCCTAAGCAAGGTTGACATGTACTTTTTGTTATGAATTTACCTGTGTGATAATTGTGTTGTTACCAAGGATAAAATTTTATTTTAAGTTTCTGGAAGACATTATTCCTAGAAGATTTTCATATACTTTTTTTCTGAACATTTTTTACGTTTATCTTTAAGTGAGTCCTACAGTGTATCTTACAGTGTGTCCTACAAAAGAAAGGCAAACTGGATTCTATATGGTGAACACCTGTGACATTATCTAAAATTAATGTTGAGAACATTTTGCAGTACAAATTTATGCTTGATTTGTTTTTAGGTACAAATAAATGTGATTTTTTTTTTAGGAATTTGTCAACTGAAAAAAAAACGAAGAAGATGTATTTGTAGATTTTTGTTATAATGGTAAGTAAAGACTAATAGCAGCCATAAAACTTTCAATTATTTCTTAATTTTGACAGTTGGTAACATAAAACATCATTAGTAAACAAAACTTATCATTTGCATTTTAGTGAGTAAAAACTTTTGCTTTTTGATGAAATACCATGGAATATTTTCCTGTTACTTATTATTTGTATGTGACACACTTTATCTTGTATTTAAATAAAAAATATTTTATTATTAAGATTGTTAAATCTGTTTAAACATTTATTTCATGAAATATTTGTAAAAAAAACCAAAATATTTAAAGTTTGAAAAGCAAGTTTTTATTACAGATGATAGAAAAATTAACTTTGCTTATAGGTAGGAATATTGTGCTATACATTTTATATTTTATGTTTGTTTGCTGAAAATGTCATATGCATATTGTGGTATTATATTTTCAGGAATACGCCATCTGATTATCATAAAGAAGAATCTAGATTTATATTCTGACCTCCTAGCTTCCAGATTGTGGATTCTTACCCATATAATGAGAACTGAAGTTCTATATACATTATTGTTGATAGTCTTGACCATATATGTGGTAAGTCAAATAATATTTATCCATTTGAACCAAAAATAGCTGTATAACAAGAATTGCAGAAATTAGGAAGATTTTAAAGGAACAAAACTATACATGTACAGCATAACCAGATTTAATACGGTGTTATACCTGTTTTGTTATTAAATATAATGGAGCCGCAAAAATGTTTCAATCATATGTCGGTTTTGATGTAATAAACTAAGGTTGATATGAAAGTCTATATTATTTTCCTATCCACTGAAACAGGATTCCTATTGCATTTGAAATTTGTGGTTCCTGATGTTTTATTGTTTGTTAAGTTTTAAAAGTTAGAAATCATTATATTTTACTAAGTAGTCATGCTATTACACCAAAATAATTTAAGGTTCATCTTTGACTGATATTTTACCTTCTTTTTAAGACTGTATGCAGTCTAAATTACAGAACCAGCTAAGCATCCTTTAGATAAATGATTTCAACATAAAGTTTAATTATTTTATGTGTATACTTTGTCCGCCTTACCACATAATTTTCATCCGTTTTTTGTTTATCCAAATAGCCAATTTTTAAACATTGCCCTTTCATTTGGCCTCCATGTGAAGGTTATTGAATAA
The DNA here is from genome assembly GCA_963971305.1 of Arcuatula senhousia. Taxonomy (NCBI): domain Eukaryota; kingdom Metazoa; phylum Mollusca; class Bivalvia; order Mytilida; family Mytilidae; genus Arcuatula; species Arcuatula senhousia. Next base: position 32,765 of record CAXARO010001347.1, read on the forward strand.
TTGTTGTTGTTAAATCAAATCTCAAATATTTATATGTAGTACCGGTATTATAAAGAGGTAATTCATGTTTTGTTTAAAGTACAAATTAAACAGATAATTTCGATAGAGAAAACAACAAAATTATCAGCGATATGATCTAGACACTGCTATACTTTATTTTTCCTTTCTTTGTGTAGTATAAGAATGTTGGATTGGGATTTAATGAATGATGAAAAATGGCCAAAATAATAACAGATAAATAATTATGGCCTTAGAAAATGAAGAAAATATTGAAAGAAGCTGAGGTACCAATGGGGCATCAGAATGTCAAAAGTCAGAAAGGGTATGAGATCTGTGGCAAAAACAGTTATAAGAATAGAGATTAAATAGCAAAAAAAAAAATACAGAATAAATGACACCTCCATTTGTATCTTTTTTAAGCTGCATAGAGACTACGGAAAAGGTCAAATATCAGCCATTTTATTTGAAACTGTAACATGTGTAATATCTAAATATGTTATTCTTTTAAATTATCTTGTTCTAGACCAGGTCATTTATGATTGCATATATCTATTTCAGATTATGTCTAAGAGAAGAATACCACAGTCTCCTTTTGACACCTCTAATACAGATCTTCATGGAATTGTTAAGCGTTTTAAAGATGCAATAACTGTATGCTGTACAAATGTTAAGGATTTTAATTTGCCGGATGATTACTTCTTCGAAAATCCCATTGAGCGAGTGAAAGATGTTCCTTGCAAAACAGGAAAAAGGAGATCAAAAAGAAAAAATGCAACAGCAAAGAGACAAAAGGACAAGGAACGAAAACGTAAAGAAAGACAAATGAAAAAAGAAGCACTGCTATCTGCTGTTGATAACAGTGGTATTGACAATCAGTGTGAATCACCTTGGAAAAAAATGTATACAGAAAACACATCATATAGAGAAAAGAAAAGGAAAGATAGTAAATTAAGATACAATGTGTGCTTACCATATCAAGAGGCAACGAAAGAAAGAAGTAAAACACAGTATGAAAATGATCCTTCTTACAGGATTAGAGCAAGTACAACAAAATACAAGTCAAATATAAAGTTTCAAAAGGCTATCAAGCAAGCTAGTACTGACAAATATAAATCTAATTTGGAGTTTCAAAAGGCTGTTAAGCAAGCTAGTACTGACAAATATAAATCTAATTTGGAGTTTCAAAAGGCTGTTAAGCAAGCTAGTACTGACAAATATAAATCTAATTTGGAGTTTCAAAAGGCTGTCAAGCAAGCTAGTACTGACAGATATAAGACAAATGTGAATTTTAAAGAACAATTGAAACAGAAGTATAAAGATGATTCTGAATATGCAAAGAGATTAAAAACATTGATGCTTCTCAAATATAGACATGATGTGCTTATAAGAGAGAGAAAAAAACAGACACTTAGACAGCATTATAGTCGAAACCAAGTGATCAGAGAGAGGAAAATTAGATTGATTCAACAGAAACGTTGTGAACACATATTGAAGATCACTGAACTCAATCAACTTTCAACATGGTTTAATGAACAAGTGCGAGATGGGCCTACATTCATATGCTCTGTTTGTGACAAATTTAAATTCAGAAAACAAGTCATTGAATGTAAGGATAAACTCTACACAGAAAGAGGAGCAAAGTGCAAAGCGATGGCAGATCTCTGTATAAATGAAACGTTTTGTGCTCCATGTTCTAACCAGTGTGAAAAAATATGTAAGGTAGCAAATCACAAACTTTGGATATGTTACACATGTCATCGTCATATTCTTCAATGCAAGATGCCAGTTGATGCTCATGCAAATGGATTGCAGCTACCAGTGATACCCGAAGAACTAAAAGGATTGAACAAGTTAGAACGGCAGCTTGTTTCTTTACGTATACCATTTATGAAGATTGTTCAACTTCCAAAGGGAAAACAGAGAGGTGTAGTTGGACCTTGTGTATCGGTACCCACAGATGTAGAGAAAACAACAAAAGTTCTACCTCATAGCGATGATGAAGCCCAGCTTATTAGGTGTAAACTGAAACGAAAGCTCACATATAAAGGTCATAGTCAGTATGAATTTGTCAGTTCAAAGAAAATTGCAACTGCTTTGGATGTGTTGAAGACCACAAATCCACACTATCAGGAAATGACATTCAATAAATCATGGAATGATACAGTTCCCCCAGATTTCCAAGACATTACAACAAGAGAAAATGACTCTCAAGAGACTACAGATGAACAAACAGATAATAATGAACAAAAAGAGGAGGAACTTTTTATTTGCAACAATGGCATGCCATCTGATACATGCTTGCAACCTGTTGATATTGGTCAGGAAATGTTAGACCAACACTTCGATGATATATTTTGTGTAGCTCCAGGAGAAGGGAAAACTCCAGTTGCAATGATGCAAGAAGAAGGGAATGAAGCAATGTCTTTTCCTGTTCAGTTTTCCGATGGAAATACTGGGACGTATGATTCAAAGAGAAAATATCGTATAACAAGAACAAGGTATTTTCATACAAGACTCTTAAATGCTGATAGCCGATTTGCGAGTGATCCTTCTTATATATTTTATGCACAGTATCTCTCAGAACTTGAACAAGTTATTTCAAAAGTTTCTATTGCATTGAGAAAAGGCAGCTGCAAAGATAGAACTGGAAGTGCAATTTCTGCAAATATGCTTACAGATAGAAACCAACTGAAAAACCTGTTAACATCTGATCAAGGTTATAAATTTCTAGCACCTATCCGTGGAACACCTCCTTTTTGGCAAGCAGCATTAAGAGATTTGATGGCTACCATTCGTCAGCTGGGAATCCCAACCTGGTTTGCAACATTTTCAGCTGCCGACATGAGATGGACTGAAATTCTAAAAGTAATGATGGAACAGCAGCAGTGTACACAATTATTAGAAGATCTTGACTGGACTGATAAGGCAGAGATTTTAAGAAACAATCCTGTTATGAATGCTATTATGTTTGACCACAGGTTTAACACATTTCTAAAGGAGATCATTATAAAATGTGGAGTTATTGGTGAGGTCAAGGACTATTTTCATCGAATCGAATTCCAACACCGTGGATCACCTCATGCACATTGCTTATTTTGGATAAAGGATGCACCAGAGTTGGATAAGGAAGGCGATCAAACAGTTTGTGATTTCATCGATAAATATGTTACTTGCGAGTTACCTAACAAAAACACTGACCCAGACTTATATGAAAAAGTCACAAGTGTGCAACAGCATAGCAAGAATCACAGCAAGGCATGTAAAACAAAATCAACAACTTGCCGTTTTAACTTTCCCCGGCCACCATCAAATAAAACATTTATATCTCGACCAAACAATCTTACAGATCAATCTGAAGAAATGAAAACAAATGCACAGAATATCTTGAAGAAACTTTGGACTGTTATTCAAGAAGGAAATGTAGAAAACATTACAACTGACAATTTATTTTATGCTGCAGGGATTACTCAAGAAGACTTTGAAACTGCTTCAAGCATCCTAACTAAAAGAATAAACATAACATTGAAGCGCAGTGCTTCTGATGTTTGGATAAACCAATACAATCCCCAGTTACTCAGATGTTGGAATGCAAATCTTGATTTACAATATATTACAGACCCATATTCCTGCGTAATGTATATTATTTCCTATATATCTAAAGCAGAACGAGAAATGGGAGTTGTTTTAGAAAATGCTAGAAAAGAAGCTTCAGATGGAAATTTAGATGCACATCAGGCCATGAAGAAAATAAGTGGAGCTTACTTTCGTCAACGAGAAGTCAGTGCTCAAGAGGCATCATACAGAGTTTGTGGTCTCCATTTGAAGCAGTCTTCAAGAAAGGTTCAGTTTGCTCCGACTGGCAATAATCAGGTGAAAATGAGTCTGCCTTTAAATGTAATAAAGATGAAGGTAGACCATTTGGAAGAAGACAGCATTTGGATGCCTTCTTTATACGATCGCTATAAAAGTAGACCAGACACAGACGAGTTTCACAATCTGTCTTATGCTTCATTCTGCTCTGAATATCGTATATTATCAGCATCACAAGTGCCAAAGGACGTGTCAAAGTCAAATGCATTTAAACTGCAGAACGATTTAGGATATATCATGAAACGTTCCCGAACTGACCCAGCTATTGTTCGCTATGCAAGATTTTCACCTGTGAAACAGCCTGAATTGTACTATCAGTCAAGTCTTCAACTCTTTTTGCCACACAGAACAGACAATCAGTTAAAACCTCAAATGTTTAATAGTTATGAAGAAATGTACAAGAGTGGAGCAGTGGTAATACAACCAATGGCATATCCTCAAAGTGTTAAATCTATTGTGGACATGAATCAACAAAAATTTGAAATAAATGCAGACGCATTGGATGAGGCACAAGATAATATCAACATGCATGGGCCACTAGATGATGCATGGGCATTAATTGCTCCCGAAGCTGAAGCTGTTCGTTTGGAAACAAAAGAGAATGAATACCCCATAACTGATGAAGACAGTTTAGAAATTCCTGATCTAGACACTCTAGGGAGAACAAAAAGTACACCTGGTAATGACATAGAAGTTAGACAGACAAAGTTCCCTAGGAAGGAAATGCAAACTCTTAAACAACAACTCAATAAAGAGCAAATGTCTGTGTTTTATCAAATAAGGCAATGGTGTCTTGACAAGGTTAATGATAGAAATCCTGATCCGTTCTGTGTGTTTATTAATGGTGGAGCAGGTACCGGAAAGAGCCAATTAATCAAGTGCCTGTACCATGAGGCAACAGAAATCTTATCTCCACATGCACAGAATCCAGATAATGTGGTTGTTTTATTAACAGCACCAACTGCAACCGCTGCATTTCATATAGGTGGAATCACTCTTCATCAAGCTTTTTCATTAAAGAGATATCTTCCTTTGCCTTATGTATACATGAGAGATGATGAACTGAATAAACTTCGTTCAAAATATCAAAGTCTGAACATTTTAATCATAGATGAGATATCAATGGTTGGGCAAAGAGTTTTGATATATGTCAATGAGAGGCTACGCCAGATAAAACAAAGTGGGAGTGCAGTGTTTGGAAATATATGTGTGGTTGCAGTAGGCGATTTTTACCAGTTGCCTCCGGTAAAACAAAAATGTGTATTTGATTTAAGAGCAGAAAACTTCTTTCCGTTATGGAGTTTGAATTTTTCAATTGTAGAACTTAAACAGATTATGAGGCAAAAAGATGACTTAGCGTTTGCTCAGTTATTAAATAGATTGCGAATCAAGAAAAAGACAGAGTCCCTTCAGGCAGAAGATCGCTCCAAATTGGAACATTGTAGTCGGCGTGTTTTACCTACTGATACCCTACACATTTTTGGAAAAAATGATGAAGTTGATTCTCATAATGCAAATATGATATCAACCATCTGTGAGCATACTGAAACAATACCAGCTCAAGATTATGATAAAGATCCAAAGACAGGAAGACTTACACCAAGAGAAACCCCATATGACACAAAACATGATTTCTTACCAGCACAATTAAGGCTCGGAAAAAAGGCTAGAGTCATGCTTACTCGAAATATTGATGTGACATGTGGTTTAGTCAATGGTGCAATGGGCACTGTCACAGAATTATTGCCAAAGAAGTCTGGGTCGTCTATATTACATGCAGTGAAAGTATTATTTGACAACAAAAAGATCACCTTGAAAAATGATCCATCTCAGTCAATCTCTCATCAGCCAATTCAGATTACACCAATTGAAGAGGATCTACAGAATAATGCTGTTCGTAGACAATTGCCTTTACAATTAGCGTGGGCATGTACAGCACATAAGGTCCAGGGAATGACAACTAATAATGTGGTTGTATCAATGAGGAATGTGTTTGCTGCTGGTATGGCATACGTTGCACTCAGTCGTGTCACTTCAATGAACGGACTTTCAATTCAAGATTTCGATGAAAATAAAATATACTGTAATGAAGAAGTTTTAAGATCAACAGAAAAAATGCCTAAATTTTTAATTCCAGATAAAGTTCAACCTGTTAATGAAAATCACATTTCCATTTTACTTCACAATATTCAAGGACTGAAAGCACATTTTGACGACTTTAGAGCAAATCACAGTATTACAAATGTGAATGTCATCTGCTTAACAGAAACATGGTTGGAAAGTGGCTCAACTGCTCCTGAACTTGACAATTTTCTATTCAAACATAAACCAAGATGTTTATCTTATCCGTTTAATCAAATGAACAATGACGAGTTACTGGGAGAATCAGCTAAGAAGATGTTTAAAAATTTGGAATCGGCAAAACATGGTGGTGTAGGCATTTATGTTGATAAAAATACACCACATTGTTATAATTCAATGACTTCAAGCATAATGGAATGTGTTGTTATGAGTGTCAAAGAAATCAAAACAAATCTGGTACTTATATACAAGCCCAAGACATACACTACCTCAGTATTTTTACAGGAGCTGAACAAAATACTTATGATGATCAAAGATGATGACATGTCTACCATAGTGTTAGGAGATTTTAATGAAGACCTTCTGAAATCATATACTCCCATTAAAGACTTCATGGAAGATCATGGGTTTTCTCAGCTGGTGATAGGCTCAACTACAGACGGAGGCACTTGTATCGATCATGTTTATCTGAGTGGCAATTCGAAAACTTCATTGCAAATCTTGCAAACATATTACAGTTACCATAACATGATTCTTCTAGAGGTATCAATCAAATAACAGTGTTAAATATGTTATAGGTTGTTATAGGAACTTTCTTAGTAACATCAAACAAAATTTCAAATTTACATAAACACTAAATGTATAGATGAAGTACTTTATAGCCTGTTGACTTAGGAAGAACAATGTGTTTTGCATTTTTTAATAATTCTTTATATTTGCATTTGTTATAAATACTTCTTAATTATATTTATAATCTGCAGTGCAGATCACAACATGTAGGTATCCCTCTTTCTCTAAAAAAATGACAAATCATCATCACAGTTAACTTATGTAGTATCTCAGCAAGTCCCAACTTGATTACCCTTATTCATCAATTTCAGTTGTAACATCCATTTTTATAGGCAACATTTTGTTTTATCAACATTTTAATACTATTATCAAGTTAATATATTCATTTTGTATATGAATGTACATTATTTCACCAACATAATAAATATTATTTGTACTAAGAATCTTATATTTGAAAAATACAAAAGGGTTTTTAAAAACAGTTAATTTGGTTATGATGACGTATATGCATATTTCAAGATGTAACCTTTTATTAGCAGTATTTGAAGCAAAACATTGCAAAGAACCTGGTGTTTCAACTATCGTCCCCAAATTTGGTAGGAAGACATGGTTTTTGTCATGTCTGTCATACTGAGAGTTTGTAAGTGCAACTTATCTGAAACTACTAAACAGACTTCATCAAAACTTTGTATGTAGGATGTGCATCATATGTGGTGGTGCATATGGCCAGGAAACTTCAATTCTCATATTTTTTGTGGTAGTTATGTCCCTTCAAACTTTTACTGAAAATACTAAAATACTCATGTGTCATGTCAGGACAACTCCTCAGAATCTTCAGTGTAGGAAACTGTAGAAAACTTGGTATATACTAAATAGTGCATATTACCTGGTTATTTATATCCTTTTTAGAATCATGGCCCTTTGAGCTTAAAAAACATGCTGAACATCCTCACTTATCATCTTGTCAATACTACAACTCTCAACCTACTGTTCAGAATTTAATGAAACTTTGTATGCAGCTAGTACACTATATGCAGTTGTGCATAATATCAGTAAATCCTAATTTTAAAATTTTTGTCCGAGTAATAGACCTTTGAACTTAATTATTATTCTGATTTTTCCAATGAATTTTGTCCGCATGTTCTTGAGAAAACTTCTCGACCAAAAGACTTGAAATTTTAAATGCACGTAGACTTTAGTTTGAATTTATATCTAAAACTTTTTTTTTCAAAATCAAAGCAGCCATTTTTAAATTATAGCGATTTTAAAATTTAAAAATTCCCATAGGTTTAACATTGGCTGGCAGAAAGCCAAGTTGGTATTGATTTTCTCAGTTAACATGCGTCGTCTGCTACAGGTAAATAATGAGTTTTGTCCAAAGCTTTTTGAGAAAACCTTTTGATTAAATGTTTTGAAATTTCAAGTATGCTAAGACTATAATTTAAAGATTTATCAAAAAAAAATTTAAGTTGATCGAAGCAGGCATTTTCAAATAATCGCCAATTACAGATTTTCTGTTTTCCCCATAGGATTAACATTGGCTGGCAATATGCCAAGTTAGTATTGATTTTCTGTCAAGATTTAGTCATTTCTATTTATAAACATATCATTATGATGACTCATGGAAAATTTTTGATAGGACATCGGTAAAGGTCATGATGACATATTGTAATTTATAAAGACAAGTTTGTATTGATTTTTTGTCAACATGTGTCATTTCTATTTATAAACATCATTAGGATGACTCATGGACAATTTTGTTAGGACAAAAGAAAAGGTCATGATGACATTATGTAATTCATGGAGGGCATATAAAACTACTAACATGACAAGTTTGTATTGATTTTCTGTCAACATGTGTCATCCTGCTAATGTAATTTCTATTTATAGACCTTTCATAGAGTAATTTTTAATTATAAATCTTGTGAAAAAATTTTGCTTGAACTAAGGTAAATGTCATGGTGACATATAATAATTAAATGAGCTTATAACATGTACTTGATAAACTTTACACACAAAGTGGAGTGACATGTGCTATTTCTTGAAATGGCATTTATATCTAGTTATTATTATTATTCTTTTCCTTACCTTAATCATGAACTTGTCCGCCACATTTTTTGAAAATGCTTTGACCAATCAAGATAAAACCTGCTGAGATGGGTGGAGGGTCACTCAGAGGTGTGCAATCCACTTTTGAAATTTTCAAGATGGCCGCCATTTTCAAAATGGCCGCCGTTTAAGATTTTTGGGCCCCTCTCAGATCTCGGAGATGGGTGGATGGATTTTAATGAAAATTGGTACACTGGTAGAGTGATCCTTCCTGAGCAACATACCGAAAAAAAATTTACGCAAACATCGCCATTTTAAAATGGCGGCCGTTTTACCACACCCGCCCCCCAAAAACGTCAACTTTGTCCGATTTCAACGAAATTTGATTTCTAGACTTATTTTGATGCACTGATTTGAATGGAATACTATCCAAGGCGATTTTGGGCGACTTATGTGTTGGCATCCCAACACAATCAGCACTAGTTATTCTTCTGATTCTTTATCGTAAAGCTGTCCTCCCTAATACAAGAAAACGGTTCAAGGAAATTGAATAACACTTGTTGGATTGGATAGTGGGTCACTCATAGGCGTGTAATCATGTTTTGAAATTTTCAAGATGGCCGCCGTTTCAAAATGGCGGCCGTCGGAAAAAGTGGGCGGAAATTTTTTTTTCATCTGATCGTCTCGAAAATTTGTCATCTGGGTAAAGCGGGTATGCTGAATTCAAATCTGCGACCAGATTTGAAATCCGACTTCCGGTTTCAAAATGGCGGCCATTTTACTACACCCGCCCCCTTTAAAATGTGAACTTTGTCCGATTTCAATGAAATTTGATTTCTATACATATTTTATTGTACTAAATTGGAAGAAAAGGTATCCAAGGCGATTTTGGGCGACTTGTGTGTTGGCATCCCAACACAAATTATAGCTAGTTCAATTTGCATTCAAAATAATTTTGTTTAATGAATGCAGTATCATGCACCTTTATTCAATATCTACAGTGAAACCTGTCCAAACCCAAACCTAATTAAGGATGTTCACTATTCAAGTTTCAGAATTTCAGTCTGATTTTGGAATTCCTCTAGAATTTACCTTTAAATATTGAAGAAATTTTTTGCACACTGACCCCTACATTTTATAAAATTTTCTGATTATATAGACCTGAACAACCAACTGTGTAAAATTCTTGAAATTCTAGGTATACAACTTCATGGTTTTTGAGGCCAAACAAGGATTCTGCGAGCTACTGCTCACTCAGTTTACCCCCGCTACCTCCAAAATGAACTATGTCGGTAAAGAGGAAGAAGATATTATACAGACCTTATTTCAATACTCTCAATAAAGGACTTCATAATGAACTCATATACCAAATTCCAAGTCACTGTGATATGTAGTTGCCACGAAAAATGTTACAAAAATTTTCAACATGTGACTAGTAATGTTGAAAATTGACTGGAAGTAGATAACCGTCAGACCTTTTTCAATATTCAGGATAAAGGACCTTATACTGAACTCATATACCAAATTTGAAGTCACTGTGATATGTAGTTGTTGAGAAAAATGTAATGAAAATTTTCACAATTGACAAGTAATGTTGAAAATTGTCTAAGTTGGTAAACAGGAAGTAGATATCCAACAGACCTTATTTCGGTACTCAGGATAAAGGACCCCATACTGAACTCATATACCAAATTTCAAATCACTGTGATGTGTAGTAGCTGAGAAAACTGTTACAAAAGTTATGTGGACAGACGGAGTCTGAGGAGTCGGATTTCCTGCCAAATTTTTGCGGTCAGATATCTCGAAGACGAGCACACAGAACTGTCATTTTCTTTTTGCTATTTGATTTAGACAGCAATCATCTATCATTTCCACCACAAATCATAAAATCTTTGATATAAAAGAGTTCAGGAGTGACCGTCCTTAAAGTGTAAGTTCACAATTTTTGAGTTATTAGTTTATTTGATTTATTATAATGAGAGTAGGCATCATGCTGAGTTTGGGCATTGAAAACGATATATTATAAAAGATATTCGTAATTTTATTCCAATTCACAAGACCATATGAGCGCAGCCATGATATCAAATTGTGGGATAGCTCAACTGGAGATGATAAATACATTAACCAATTAACGATATTTGTAACATAGGACCGATGTTGTCGATCATAATAAAGAAGTTGGAATATGAATAATTTGGCATTACTAGATTTTTCAATCCCTGCGATTTTATCCAAATAGCAAGTAAATATGTTACTTAAAACCTTTTTAAAATTGTTTTAAAATATTTAATTATAATTCCAAATAGTAAATAATCTAAAAATTTTATTCACACAGTATACGTAGTTTTCAATCTTTTTTAATTATTTAAGACAATAAATTCAGTTATTGATGAATACACAGGTGTCAATTAAAATCATTAACCTTTCGGACGATCTGTCACCCTTCAATGAGCCATGCCCCGTTGGTTATTTACAGGTATAATTGACAGGTAAATCAATTAGGGTGCTCCTCCAATCAAAGATTTCCATGCAGCACTAAACCCGCTTTAGACACACCACAACTCGATTTTAAGAATTTTAACTGGTACATCATTTAATAATTTCTTAATTAGCATATGGTATACAATGTAATTAATCAGTAGGTGTCAATATCACCTGTTAACTCCATTGAATACCTTACCCTTACAATTAGTAATCAGCCAAAGCGTGATGCCACATTGTGTTTGTGCATGGTTTGTGTAATACCCGAATTAAAAATGTTTTTAAAGAATACATGTAGTTATAAAATGTTTTAGTTCCGTTTTTTTCCGTTTTTGAAGAGTTGGAAAAACAATTTATTTAACTACATAATTTTTTGCAGGACAGATAAAAAGATTTTTATAATTTATTGTTTTCATGTTTTTAATAAGAAAGGGTAAATTTATTAACATTTTCACACTTTAATGTTCAAATGGCACTGGCGGACCAAAGGGGTGATTTTCGTTAAAAAAACGAGTTCTAGAATCCATTCCAACCAGGTAAATGTCAACTTCTAATACACAGGAAACGATATTAAGCCCATATGGTGCCAATAAGTTGCATGGGGGTATTAAACATACACAGGAAACGGCAGGTGCACCCCTGTTGTGCCAGTGGTTTGTACAGGGGAATAATTTAAAGTCTTATGGACACAGAAAATGGAAAGTAAGCCCCTGTGGTGTGATGGTTTGCACAGAAGGACTAATTATCATAATTTCACCTCATCATGAATCATGCAAGATAATCACAGTAGGAGGGAACCATGAATTTTAAACAGGATGTATAAAAGAAATAGTAAGGGGAAATTTTCTACATACTGAAAATTGAAAAATATTTTTCCATCTAGTACAAATCATGTGACCCTCCATGGATAGAATTTTTTTTACCTTCAAAAGCCAATTTTTTCCTAATTATGCACATTTGAGAGCTAGGAATTTCACCAAAATTATTTTTATATGATAGTCTTTCAATGTACAAATATTGAAAAAAATTGCGAACTTACACTTAAAATAAATTCTTGTCTAAACCTTACCGGTTTTTTTCAGTCCCTCCTTTTAATTTCTATAAATTTGACCAGTGTAAACTGAACATCTGTAAAATTTACTGAACTTATTCTCAAGTGCCAATGGGCTTAGGTTTACACAAAATCACTGTATTTGAATTTTCAATCATGAAAGGACAAGGTACAGTAAGGGTCATATTTGGCCCCCTTATTTAAAAAAAAACAAATCCTAGGTAAATGATATAAATATCACTAAAGTTTCAAGTTAGATGATTAAACTTTTTGACAATTGTATATATTTTCCATCATCTACTGTAATTTTAATTTTATAGAGGCCTAACTAGTGCAAAAGTAGCAAAATCGTCGAAAAATGTAATTTTTCATGCTTATTTTGTTATTTTTAAGGATCAGCGACAACGTAGACCACGGATTACTCGACTGATTTATAATCATTTTATAGTGCAAATTCAAGTTCATAAACAATAACTGTGGTCTAAGTAGTCGCTTGCATCTAAAAATTGAAAATATTACCCAAATATTGTCCATTTTCCCTGAATTTGAAGGAAATCCTACATATTCACCATGTTTTGACATGCAATTTCAAATAAATAACATAAAAATTCTTAAAAATTTAGTTGTTTTATCTTCTTCATTCACTTGACTTTATAAATAACAAAAGGACTTTTCTCTAGATCAGTTTTCTATTTTTCAGTCTAAGAGGGGGCCAAATACGGGCCTTACCGCACCTTGTCCTTTCAAACATATTATTGCATTAGTTTCTGCTTGTTTATAACTTATTATGTAACAATTTGGATCCTTTGATATTGAATTCTCTTTAAATTTTTAAAACATTTTGATTAGAATACCATTTATAAGTTTTTTACTTAACATCCACATCAATTACGTTTTAAATTGTGCAAAGTTTAGTTGTTTTTTTTGCATATACATGTTTATTGATTTATTGTTGGCGCACCAGTGTTGGTTTTAATTATCAACAATATTTGGCACTTTTTCAATTTTCAATTTTTTAATATGGGGAAAAATCCCCCAAAAGTTACATTTTTTATAAATTCCTATGATTTTTATTGTAAAATCTTTGTCCTTAATAAACATATGCTGTATTGTTTTTTCTGAAACTCAACTTAAACACAATAACATATGGTTGATTCACTATTATTTATGGGGTACTAATTTGTATAGCTGAGGGTGTCACAGCCCTTTTGGTACACGATATTCCGTGCCTTTTAAAGGGTATTCGGTACTCCAAGGTGTGGTCTGCAGTAGGTGATGTTACGAATTTTTAGGCTTTTGGTACCTGTACGCCGTGATCTTTAGAGGATTCGGTATTCCAGTCTTTTTAACGGTATTCTGTCCTTTTTTAAACGGTATTCGGTATACCCCCATAGTTTTCATGTGTGACATTCAGTCATAATCTAAGAATTCAACAACAAAGTGTTTATTCTGTATTTTGTGTGGGTTTTAATGTGTGAAAGAATT
>CAXARO010001348.1:0-78878 GCA_963971305.1 Arcuatula senhousia
ACGACAACGACAGTATTACTTCCCGGTATGTAATGAATAAGCTGCTCATGTCCAAAAAGATAAACACATACAAACATGTACAAAATATATCATTTTTGCAATTTTAAAAAAATGATGAAATTCACACTTTTTGTAGATAACGGTGTAAAACCTTTGAAGACACTATGGCACGCGATAATAACAAAAACCTGATAAACCACATTTATCGACCGTAAACTATAGTTTGCTGTTGATAAACCGGGTTTATCGCACGCTAACTATAGTTTACGTTCGTGAAACCAAGTTTATCAGCGATAACGTTAGTTTGCGCGGTGCAAATGCTATTTTATCAACGCAAAACAGCATTTATCGACCGTAAACTATAGTTTGCGGTTGATAAACTCAGTTTATCGCCGATAAACTCAGTTTATCATCGATAAATTCGGTTTATCACCGAGAAACCCTAATTAGCATTTGAAAACCCCATTATCGACCGCTAATGATAAATTTCAAACAACTGAAATTATCATTAGCATCAGCAAACTATAGTTAGCGAGTGATAAACCCAGTTTATCGACCGATAACCACAGTTTACGGTCGATAAACTCAGTTTATGGGATTTTGTGACTGTTGCGTGCCATAGAAGACACTGTTAGTTTAAAAAAAACACCAGAAAGTATTTTTGTCGAGGGAAAATATCAGGTGAAAAATACGCAATGTCAAAAGAAGAGGACAAACTAATGAAGAAATGTAAACTCTTTCGTAACGGTTAACTGAGAAACGAAAAGAAACCAAACCAAACTTAACAAAAGTCAAATCTGTAAAGAAGGAAACGAAAACAGTATAGAAGGCAACCGAAATCTGTTAAGACAGGAAACGAAATCGAACAAAACCGATAAAAAAAGAAAACTGAATCGATATTACCTGACACAAGTCGTTTTCTGTATTTACCTATTTCGTTTTCTTTTCGTCTCGTTTGGTTTCATTTCGTTTCTCAGTTAACCAGCACCCAGTAAAGGTCATGTGAATAACGGTTTTCCAAAAGTGAATATATATGCTGGACAAAACTTAATCAACGCAAAGAATTAAAATAAGTTAATTTTATAGAGAGCTCAAAAATTTTAAATTTTATGTCGATTTAGACGGTATATTTTTAAGATATTCAATTTTTATTCAATGCAAAAAATGCGAAATTAATTATTTCTATGTCTTAAAGAGTTCAAGATAAGTTTCAATAGTTTATATTCAAGGCCAAGCCAGTAATGTACAGTGCATTAACTCGTCATTTTCCTGTTCACGATCTTAACTTTACTTGATTTACTGAAAGTAGAATATACAATATCTATGCTGAATTGCTTTAATAATTATCACTTTGGGAATCCAGTAAATCTAGAAGTTATCAAGTAGGTCTAGTTCTTTGCAGAAAAAGAATGTTTTTCGTATTATATATTCTTCAAATTACTTTACTTCATTTAATTCATGTACATTGTACCTTATTCACTTCAATTATTATGTTATTTGTCAAAATAACATAACAAATATAAAAAGACTAAACAGTAATGTTGTTTTATTTAATAGAATTACATATTATTCTTTTATTTCAGGTTAAGAATACCTAAAGCTGAATGGTTGTGTGTACTCATCATCTGTATTTATTTTCATAATTTTAAGTAAATCTAGCAAATAAACTTCTCCTGTATTTTTAGAGTCATATCCCAAATATTTACCCAATAAAAACTCAGTTCTTATTGCCATGTTATGATTGGAGTATTTAGGGCTTAATTTGACATTTCTGTGCTTTTTATGGAAAATGGTATCATGCTTCTTCTATTGATGAAGTTTTTGTTATAAGCGCTTGATTGGATTTGTGGCAAGATATATTGTGTATTCTAGCTGTCTTATGTGTACACGTTATATATGGAAATAATATTGTCTTTTGTTGATTGTGGGCGAATTTTTTATAATGACCTGCCTTCTTCTACATGTTTTCTCCTCATTGCAACATTTGTTTTAGTTATGAAACCTAACCCTTTAGCTTACGTATTTTTTTTACGTATAAATTCTAAAAAGAAAAAAAGAAAACAAAAGTTTGTTAGCATAGAATACAAATCTCATCACTTCTAAAACCAATCTTAAAATCTTTCCAAGAAAATAATAAAAGAATGTTCTTCAAGCATTCTATTGTATCATGATTGGAGGCTGAAGACACACATACATATGTTTCAATGTGCCTCAACATTCACAAAACAGACAATAAGACTGGTCAAAAAATTAGGTTTCGTTTAATAACAGTAGAATAAAAAATACGCATTTGAAGTAAAGAAAACCTAAAGATGATTTCTTTATATTCAGAATTGTCAGTGGCCAAAATAAAAGCGAAAATCGTAGAAACTATAGCCCTATAGTATATTGTTTTTTGTGACCCAAAGGCGTTTGGGTCCAAGATCTATTTTTTTATTACATGTATTATAAATAACGTGTATATAAAATTTTTATCTCGTCTATATACTACCTCCAAAAGGCAAGAATGTTTGACAGTTCTAAAAATAGAACAAATTTTACCCGAGCGGATTTCCCTTTTTTCTTATAAAGAACTAAGCTTATACTATAAGCAACCAGAGAATTCTATAACTCCTTTCAGCTTTATTTCCCTTTCATGAGCAAAAATAAACCATATAAAAAAATCATGTCAATATGTATTTATCTCACATCACATTTTTCAATCGAAGCGCAACAAGAAATCATCTCGGTAGTAGCTAGAGGTTTTCAAGGGAAACAATATACTGCGAAATACGAAGATTTCCGATTAACACTTTAGTAAGGTTTAATCTAGTTTAGTTCGAAAAATATCGTTTGGCGGAAACTTCTCAACTTTATTTGAAATATTTTAACGGACGTGAATGTAGCAAAATTGTCTTCCTTTAGAATTGTAAGCCACTTCCGTCTGTATTGCTTTTTTAATTTATTGCTCTCTTTTGAGGAATTAAGATTTGATTTTAAGTCACTGCGCACTGTCACACGATAAATTTGTAATCAATTGAGATATTAAACTGTTAGAATTTTGAGAATCACCAATATTTGACTTTAAAAATAATTCTATGAGAAAATTTTCCGCAAGTAAATTTCATTCTATTTTTAGAACTGTCAAACATTCTTGTCTTGGGGAAATATAAACGAGATGAAAATGCATATTATTTATAACAAAAGAGAAAATCCTGGACCCAATCGCCTGTGTTGTCAACTTGTGGACCAGGAACATACCGACGAGAAAAAACAGATTATGCTTTTCTTTTAAAAAGAACAAACGTACAAGAAGCAATGACAACATACAACTTAATTGCCTATTAAAACATATTCTCATTAACATTAACTTGTCGGTTTATTCACAAACACAATACTGCAAACTTTTGTAAATCCCAAAGGGTTTTTAGTTAGCGTTGTGGTGCTTCATTTCATGTCTTTAGAATAAGATCTAAAAAAACGTTATAATTGAGAAGATGGATTTCTCTTCCTACAATTAAATCGGACTATCACTGTAACCGTGGAATCGTTTATTTCGTGGGTATAAATTTCGTGGTTTGTATAAAAAGGATAATTTCGTGGATTCTATAATCCATGGTTTTGAAATATGCTACATTCAGATCAATATTTATTTGCCTTTTTGTGGGGTAACAAATTCTGTGGGTCATGTTCACCAAAGAAATATACGAAAATTTATACCCCATGAATAATAATGATACTGTTCAAGACCATATGAGTATCTGGAACATTCAAGTATGGTCATGACCATTTTGGTATACTCGTATGGTCAGACCATACGCGTATGATCGGGGTTAATCAGAAATACCTATATTTGACTTATTTGAATAGTTTGTAAGGAAATATTTTTTTTCCATTGTATTTATCATATCAGATTATTTATTCAAATGACAATATTAAAAAAAGATTGTGACAAAAAACGGCATATTTTACTTATAATTCCATGAACCTCAAACACTTTTTATATAAAATCATTTCATACGCATATACAAACTTATACAACTTTATAAAACTTTCATCATCAGAATATTCGTACATGTCTTATATACTTCTATAAAGACCATGTAAAAATACTTGGCAATTTGTGACAAATTGCGTTTAATTAAGTTTTAATTTATTATTATTCGTAGTGGTAGGATATTGTCGAAACATTTATCTCACAGCCTTTTGAAATTTGGTTTTTAGTATCAACGAGAAATCCCATACTTTCATTTCTGTCCCTTGAAAACCTGTTCTCTCTTTGAACAATTTATGTTTGTTTAAAATAATAGAGTTTATCGGATTCACCGACTGACGAATCTAACGAAACTGAAATCCAAAATCGTCTCCGGTCCGTCACCGATTTTGTTTATAGTTCCTTATTGAACATTGCAAGAAGCTTAAGACATCTTGATTATTTTCGAAATTGAGAACTTTTTATCTGATGTTTCCTTTATCAAATGCTTCATTAAACAGATGAACCAACAGCAAAGAAAGCAACGAATCGTCAATAAACAGTGAAGTATTACGATTCTTTAAAATCTGAATGGACTTTAGACGCAGAAATAAACTTTCAATAATGACCACCTCTTCGACACCATCAAATTTATCTCATCCTTGGAAACCTAGGTTGACCGATGTTTATTTCATGCAGATAAGATTCACCGCAGCCTATGGTGAGAAATCTGCCGATGCTGTTTTAGTTCCACGAAAATCAACATTAACGATAAAATTTGTCTGTAGCCCAATGACATTAATCTGCCGACGCTGTTTCAGCTACTGTAACAACAGTGAACGCTTTTTCTTCCACGCAATTCAAAATGAACGATAAAATTCGTCTGCAGCACATGAACAAATATCTACCGAAGTTGTCCAGTTTGAGTCGTCTCTTCTGTAACACCGAGTTACCTTTACTAAAGCCTCGTATTCAATAGCTTAGTCATCTTTGGAATCTGATATTGATTTTCCATGGTTCTCAATATCAACATGATTAACATATATCTTAAGTTTGAAATTGTTGTATTAAGCCATAGATGTACGAAAAGAACAATAAATAGAATTTCAGACTCTGAGTTTGTGTAATTTTACACAAAATTTAATCTTTATTAACTTAAAGATAAAAAACATGATTTTTTCTTTTTGGTCTTACACAAAATAACTAATGATACATGTAAAGTAATGAAAGAATATATTTTTTTCTACAAAACAAGATATCAAGTAGTAGGCTCTGAACTTTTTAGCTTCAAAGTAGTACTTCATAATAAATCTAATAGCTCAATGTTGACTTTTTTGTCCCGGATTCGAAGACACAAAGATGCACCAGTGGAGTATTTGGGTGTCAAAAGTCCAAAAAGGGCAACGACAAAACCACAAAGCACAAACAAGAGCACAAAACACGAAATCAACCGAATGGAAATCAGCAATGCAAACTCAAGGTGTATCAAGAGTGATCTCCTGTGCTCCGAAAGAGTAAGCGGTTGTTTACTCTTTTCCTGTCTTTGTTTCTTTTGGCCATTAGTCTTATTATTGGAGAATTGCACCAGGGAAAACAAAATGGAATTCATCATATGTAATAGAACATCTTTAAATTGGCTGTTAATGCTTCAAAACAGGAGTTCGTAAAAAAGAAGAGACAAAATAATGAGAACAAGATATGATTGTGTTGGGATGCCAACACACAAAGTCTCCCAAACGATTAAAAAAGTAACAACTCCAAAATGAAGGCTTCCCTTTGTCCCAATGTTCGAAGATCATCATAAAATTTTAATATATTTTGAATATAATAAGTAAATAGAAATTAATGCAACAGGTATAGTTAAATTTTAAAATTTGCAAATATTTTATATTTTATTAAAGATCTTTTGTAAACCAATAAATGAGAATAGTTCAAAATTGTTGTAGAAAAGGAAATAAAGCTTTATTTTTTCCATTGTAAAAAGGACGAGTGTGAAAATTATAATTTTAAAACATAAAGGGAGATAATACACCCATCTTGCTGAAGGTCAAGGGTCAATTGGTCCCTCCCTATCATAGTCCCAAAAAAAGTGAAATTGATGATGACAGGCAGGGTTTTAAACTTTCAAATTTATTCAATTATAATAAGCTGAAATAACAATGTAAATATTCAGTTGAATGAATGCAACCTCATCATCTCAATATTTATGTCTCATTTTAAAAAGTGTATGAATAATGTTTATTTTGCTGTGAAATGGTCTCACATAGAAAACAAAAAATATATAGAAATTGCAATAAGACTTTCAGAAAATTGTAAACTATGATGACATTCCATTTACATGTTTTCTACCAATATAACTATATTTTCGAGATCCACCAAGAAGATTTTTGTTTTTTCCATTGAACTCGGATCATCATGTTTAGCCCAGAAACCAATGTTCATCAGAATCTGTCAACATTCCCAAAAATTAGCCGATTTTTGTCGGCCATTTTGAAATAGGCGGCCATCTTGAAAAATTCGAAAGTTTTGTGCACACCTTCATAACATGAATAACTCACATACCAAGTATGGTTTTGATCTGAAAAGCCATCTCCGAGAAACCGGTCGGACAAGTTCATTGTAAAAAAAATCTGAAAAACCTGAGTAAAAACAATAAGTCTCCAAACTTCGTTTTGGCCGACTTAATAATTACATACCGAAACTTTTTGCAGGCATTTTTTAACCGATCCTTCTGAAACTTGGTAAACATGTAGGACTAAGGCCAATGTAAAGAATTAATACCAAAAAGATCAGATTCACAAGTCATAAGGGGTTCTGGGGGGTACCAGAAAGGGGGACTGTAGGCCAAAATGCCATGGTTTCGCACACAAAACTCCTTATAGCTCTCAAACAGTAAATCCAATCTGTATAAACAATACCTATTATAAGATGCCTAACATGTACTTGAACTCAATACGGTAATCGTTTCAATGTAAGAGGTCCATTGCGAAATTAAGGGGGTCCAAAGGAGGGGTGGGGTCACTTCGGAAAAAATTTCAAAACTGTATAACTCGAAAACCGTTGGTCAGATTTTTTCATGACTCACCCCTTTTTTGTAGCTTTTATAATGCTGATTTCAAATATCAAATCAGATTTTTGATAGGAGCACTTGATTTTTTTTCAGAATTTTTTTAAAATTTTTTATGTGATTTTTCAAAAATTAAAAAAAATACAAAAAAAATATGAAAAAAAAACTATACAAGATAGCAATTTTTGGTCTTTTCCATTGAACTCGGAGCATCATGTTTAGCCCAGAAACCAATGTTCATCAGAATCTGTCAACATTCCCAAAAATTAGCCGATTTTTGTCGGCCATTTTGAAATAGGCGGCCATCTTGAAAAATTTCGAAAGTTTTGTGCACACCTTCATAACATGAATAACTCACATACCAAGTATGGTTTTGATCTGAAAAGCCATCTCCGAGAAACCGGTCGGACAAGTTCATTGTAAAAAAAATCTGAAAAACCTGAGTAAAAACAATAAGTCTCCAAACTTCGTTTTGGGCGACTTAATAATTACATACCGAAACTTTTTGCAGGCATTTTTTAACCGATCCTTCTGAAACTTGGTAAACATGTAGGACTAAGGCCAATGTAAAGAATTAATACCAAAAAGATCAGATTCACAAGTCATAAGGGGTTCTGGGGGGTACCAGAAAGGGGGACTGTAGGCCAAAATGCCATGGTTTCGCACACAAAACTCCTTATAGCTCTCAAACAGTAAATCCAATCTGTATAAACAATTCCTATTATAAGATGCCTAACATGTACTTGAACTCAATACGGTAATCGTTTCAATGTAAGAGGTCCATTGCAAAATTAAGGGGGTCCAAAGGAGGGGTGGGGTCACTTCGGAAAAAATTTCAAAACTGTATAACTCGAAAACCGTTGGTCAAATTTTTTCATGACTCACCCCTTTTTTGTAGCTTTTATAATGCTGATTTCAAATATCAAATCAGATTTTTGATAGGAGCACTTGATTTTTTTTCAGAATTTTTTTTAAATTTTTTATGTGATTTTTCAAAAATTAAAAAAAATACAAAAAAAATATGAAAAAAAAACTATACAAGATAGCAATTTTTGGTCTTTTCCATTGAACTCGGAGCATCATGTTTAGCCCAGAAACCAATGTTCATCAGAATCTGTCAACATTCCCAAAAATTAGCCGATTTTTGTCGGCCATTTTGAAATAGGCGGCCATCTTGAAAAATTTCGAAAGTTTTGTGCACACCTTCATAACATGAATAACTCACATACCAAGTATGGTTTTGATCTGAAAAGCCTTCTCCGAGAAACCGGTCGGACAAGTTCATTGTAACAAAAATCTGAAAAACCTGAGTAAAAACAATAAATCTCCAAACTTCGTTTGGGAGACTTAATAATTACATACCGAAACTTTTTGCAGGCATTTTTTAAACGATCCTTCTGAAACTTGGTAAACATGTAGGACTAAGGCCAATGTAAAGAATTAATACCAAAAAGATCAGATTCACAAGTCATAAGGGGTTCTGGGGGGTACCAGAAAGGGGGACTGTAGGCCAAAATGCCATGGTTTCGCACACAAAACTCCTTATAGCTCTCAAACAGTAAATCCAATCTGTATAAACAATACCTATTATAAGATGCCTAACATGTACTTGAACTCAATACGGTAATCGTTTCAATGTAAGAGGTCCATTGCGAAATTAAGGGGGTCCAAAGGAGGGGTGGGGTCACTTCGGAAAAAAATTCAAAACTGTATAACTCGAAAACCGTTGGTCAGATTTTTTCATGACTCACCCCTTTTTTGTAGCTTTTATAATGCTGATTTCAAATATCAAATCAGATTTTTGATAGGAGCACTTGATTTTTTTCTCAGAATTTTTTTTAAATTTTTTATGTGATTTTTCAAAAATTAAAAAAAATACAAAAAAAATATGAAAAAAAACTATACAAGATAGCAATTTTTGGTCTTTTCCATTGAACTCGGAGCATCATGTTTAGCTCAGAAACCAATGTTCATCAGAATCTGTCAACATTCCCAAAAATTAGCCGATTTTTGTCGGCCATTTTGAAATAGGCGGCCATCTTGAAAAATTCGAAAGTTTTGTGCACACCTTCATAACATGAATAACTCACATACCAAGTATGGTTTTGATCTGAAAAGCCATCTCCGAGAAACCGGTCGGACAAGTTCATTGTAAAAAAAATCTGAAAAACCTGAGTAAAAACAATAAGTCTCCAAACTTCGTTTTGGGCGACTTAATAATTACATACCGAAACTTTTTGCAGGCATTTTTTAACCGATCCTTCTGAAACTTGGTAAACATGTAGGACTAAGGCCAATGAAAAGAATTAATACCAAAAAGATCAGATTCACAAGTCATAAGGGGTTCTGGGGGGTACCAGAAAGGGGGACTGTAGGCCAAAATGCCATGGTTTCGCACACAAAACTCCTTATAGCTCTCAAACAGTAAATCCAATCTGTATAAACAATACCTATTATAAGATGCCTAACATGTACTTGAACTCAATACGGTAATCGTTTCAATGTAAGAGGTCCATTGCGAAGTTAAGGGGGTCCAAAGGAGGGGTGGGGTCACTTCGGAAAAAATTTCAAAACTGTATAACTCGAAAACCGTTGGTCAGATTTTTTCATGACTCACCCCTTTTTTGTAGCTTTTATAATGCTGATTTCAAATATCAAATCAGATTTTTGATAGGAGCACTTGATTTTTTTTCAGAATTTTTTTAAAATTTTTTATGTGATTTTTCAAAAATTAAAAAAAATACAAAAAAAAATATGAAAAAAAAACTATACAAGATAGCAATTTTTGGTCTTTTCCATTGAACTCGGAGCATCATGTTTAGCCCAGAAACCAATGTTCATCAGAATCTGTCAACATTCCCAAAAATTAGCCGATTTTTGTCGGCCATTTTGTAATAGGCGGCCATCTTGAAAAATTCGAAAGTTTTGTGCACACCTTCATAACATGAATAACTCACATACCAAGTATGGTTTTGATCTGAAAAGCCATCTCCGAGAAACCGGTCGGACAAGTTCATTGTAAAAAAAATCTGAAAAACCTGAGTAAAAACAATAAGTCTCCAAACTTCGTTTGGGAGACTTAAATATTGATGATATGATCTCAGAGATCATGAATGGCTCCCAAACGACGGCACCATGTCGACAACTGATATCTGGAATACATGCCATATCATTCAATTGAATTAAATACAATGGGAAATTAAATTTCATGGAGATCAGACAAAGTTCACTTTTAAAGTGGGTGGGAGTGTAGTGAAAATGGCCGCCATAGAAAATCCAGAAGTCGAATCAAAATTCTGGGTGCACCATTGAATTCGGCATACCTGATTTACCCAGATAACATATTCTCGTAAGCATTTGACTAACTTTAATTTTCGGTCTATTTTTAGAAATTCAAAATGGCCCCCATTTGGAAACCGGAAGTCGGATCGAAATTCCAATTGCATCATTGAACTCAGCATACCTGATTTACCCAGATGACCAATTTTCAAGAAGATTCGACAAACTTTAGTTTTTGGCTATTTTTAGAATTCTAAATGGCCGCCATTTGGAAACCGGAAGTCGGATCGAAATTTCGATTGCATCATTGAACTCAGCATACCTGATTTACCCAGATGACCAATTTTCAAGAAGATTCGACAAACTTTAGTTTTTGGCTATTTTTAGAATTCAAAATGGCCGCCATTTCAAAACCGGAAGTCGGATCGAAATTCCGATTGCATCATTGAACTCAGCATACCTGATTTACCCAGATAACCAATTTTCGTGAAGATACGACAAACTTTAATTTTTGGTTATTTTAGAAATTTCTAGAAAATTCACATTTTTGCATTTTACGGAAAAACCGTAAATATCGCTTCCGAATTTTTTTTCGTATTTTTGTTGTACCCATCATGCTCTACAATCATACCAAGTTTCAAACTCCTGGCCACCTAGGTTCCAGAGATATAAGATTGTCCGAAATCTGGAACATTCCCCGTTGCCATGGAAACGGTAGCCATTTTAAAAATTTCCCAGGCATTTGGCACAATTTCTCATAAGGGTCTATACTTGGGAAACATTTCATAATGTTTCGATAAACAGTTTACGAGAAAACTTCCGGACAAAAATTTAGGGCGGAAGAAAGAATAATAATAATAATAAATATTGATGATATGATCTCAGAGATCATGAATGGCTCCCAAACGACGGCACCATGTCGACAACTGATATCTTCACGGAAACCAAATATGGTTAAAATCCAACTGTGGGAGTGTAGTGAAAATGGCCGCCATAGAAAATCCAGAAGTCGAATCAACATTCTGAGTGCACCATTGAATTCGGCATACATGATTTACCCAGATAACTGATTCTCGTAAGCATTTGACTAACTAAATTTTTCGGTCTATTTTTTGAAATCAAAATGGCCGCCATTTGGAAACCGGAAGTCGGATCTAAATTCCGATTGCATCATTGAACTCGGCATACCTGATTTACCCACATGACCCATTTTCACTAAGATTCGGCAAACTTTAGTTTTTGGCTATTTTCAGAGATCAAAATGGCCGCCATTTGGAAACCGGAAGTGGGATCGAAATTCCGATTGCATCATTGAACTCAGCATACCTGATTTACCCAGATGACCCATTTTCAAGAAGATTCGACAAACTTTAGTTTTTGGCTATTTTTAGAAATCAAAATGGCCGCCATTTGGAAACCGGAAGTTGGATCAAAATTCCGATTGCATCATTGAACTCAGCATACCTGATTTACCCAGATGACCCATTTTCAAGAAGATTCGACAATTTTTAGTTTTTGGCTATTTTTAGAAATCAAAATGGCCGCCATTCGGGAACCGGTAGTCGAATCCCAATTCCGATTGCAAATTTGAATTCAGCATAC
The DNA here is from genome assembly GCA_963971305.1 of Arcuatula senhousia. Lineage (NCBI taxonomy): Eukaryota > Metazoa > Mollusca > Bivalvia > Mytilida > Mytilidae > Arcuatula > Arcuatula senhousia. Next base: position 11,901 of record CAXARO010001348.1, read on the forward strand.
CTGATTTACCCAGATGACCAATTTTCGTGAAGATACGACAAACTTTAATTTTTGGTAATTTTAGAAATTTCTAGAAAATTCACATTTTTGCATTTTACGGAAAAACCGTTCATATCGCTTCCGAATTTTTTTTCGTAATTTTGTTGTACCCATCATGCTCTACAATCATACCAAGTTTCAAAGTCCTGGCCACCTAGGTTCCAGAGACATAAGATTGTCCGAAATCTGGAACATTCCCCGTTTCCATGGAAACGGTAGCCATTTTGAAAATTTCCCACGCATTAGGTACAATTTCTCATAAGGGTCTATAATTGGGGAACATTTCATAATGTTTCGATAAACAGTTTACGAGAAAACTTCCGGACAAAAATTTAGGGCGGAAGAAAGAATAATAATAATAATAAATATTGATGATATGATCTCAGAGATCATGAATGGCTCCCAAACGACGGCACCATGTCGACAACTGATATCTGAAATACATGCCATATCATTCAATTGAATTAAATACAGTGGGAAATCAAATTTCATGGAGATCAGACAAAGTTCACTTTTAAAGTGGGTGGGAGTGTAGTGAAAATGGCCGCCATACAAAATCCAGAAGTCGAATCAACATTCTGAGTGCACCATTGAATTCGGCATACCTGATTTACCCAGAAAACCTATTCTCAAAAGCATTTGACTAAGTTTAATTTTCGGTCTATTTTTAGACATTCAAAATGGCCCCCATTTGGAAACCGTAAGTCGGATCGAAATTCTGATTGCATAATTGAACTCAGCATACCTGATTTACCCAGATGACCCATTTTCAAGAAGATTCGACAAACTTTAGTTTTTGGCTATTTTTAGAAATCAAAATGGCCGCCATTTGGAAACCGGAAGTCGGATCGAAATTCCGATTGCATCATGGAACTCAGCATACCTGATTTACCCAGATGACCCATTTTCAAGAAGATTCAACAAACTTTAGTTTTTGGCTATTTTTAGAAATCAAAATGGCCGCCATTTGGAAACCGGAAGTCGAATCTAAATTCCGATTGCAAATTTGAATTCAGCATACCTGATTTACCCAGATGACCAATTTTCGTGAAGATACGACAAACTTTAATTTTTGGTTATTTTAGAAATTTCCAGAAAATTCACATTTTTGCATTTTACGGAAAAACCGTAAATATCGCTTCCGAATTTTTTTTCGTATTTTTGTTGTACCCATCATGCTCTACAATCATACCAAGTTTCAAAGTCCTGGCCACCTGGGTTCCAGAGATATAAGATTGTCCGAAATCTGGAACATTCCCCGTTGCCATGGAAACGGTAGCCATTTTGAAAATTTCCCACGCATTTGGCACAATTTCTCATAAGGGTCTATACTTGGGGAACATTTCATAATGTTTCGATAAACAGTTTACGAGAAAAGTTCCGGACAAAAATTTTGGGTGGAAGAAAGAATAATAATAATAATAAATATTGATGATATGATCTCAGAGATCATGAATGGCTCCCAAACGACGGCACCATGTCGACAACTGATATCTTCATGGAAACCAAATATGGTTAAAATCCAACTGTGGGAGTGTAGTGAAAATGGCCGCCATAGAAAATCCAGAAGTCGAATCAACATTCTGAGTGCACCATTGAATTCGGCATACCTGATTTACCCAGATAACTTATTCTCGTAAGCATTTGACTGACTTAAATTTTCGGTCTATTTTTATAAATCAAAACCGGAAGTCGGATCGAAATTCCGATTGCATCATTGAACTCAGCATACCTGATTTACCCAGATGACCCATTTTCAAGAAGATTCGACAAACTTTAGTTTTTGGCTATTTTTAGAAATCAAAATGGCCGCCATTTGGAAACCGGAAGTCGGATCGAAATTCCGATTGCATCATTGAACTCAGCATACCTGATTTACCCAGATGACCAATTTTCAAGAAGATTCGACAAATTTTAGTTTTTGGCTATTTTTAGAAATCAAAATGGCCGCCATTTGGAAACCGGAAGTCGGGTCGAAATTCCGATTGCATCATTGAACTCAGCATACCTGATTTACCCAGATGACCCATTTTCAAGAAGATTCGACAAACTTTAGTTTTTGGCTATTTTTAGAATTCAAAATGGCCGCCATTTGGAAACCGGAAGTCGGTTCGAAATTCCGATTGCATCGTTGAACTCAGCATACCTGATTTACCCAGATGACTAATTTTCAAGAAGATTCGACAAACTTTAGTTTTTGGCTATTTTTAGAATTCAAAATGGCCGCCATTTGAAAACCGGAAGTCGGATCGAAATTCCGATTGCATCATTGAACTCAGCATACCTGATTTACCCAGATAACCAATTTTCGTGAAGATACGACAAACTTTAATTTTTGGCTATTTTTAGAAATCAAAATGGCCGCCATTTGGAAACCGGAAGTCGGATCGAAATTCCGATTGCAAATTTGAATTCAGCATACCTGATTTACCCAGATGACCAATTTTCGTGAAGATACGACAAACTTTAATTTTTGGTAATTTTAGAAATTTCTAGAAAATTCACATTTTTGCATTTTACGGAAAAACAGTAAATATCGCTTCCGAATTTTTTTTCGTATTTTTGTTGTACCCACCATGCTCTACAATCATACCAAGTTTCAAAGTCCTGGCCACCTAGGTTCCAGAGATATAAGATTGTCCGAAATCTGGAACATTCCCCGTTGCCATGGAAACGGTAGCCATTTTGAAAATTTCCCACGCATTTGGCACAATTTCTCATAAGGGTCTATACTTGGGGAACATTTCATAATGTTTCGATAAACAGTTTACGAGAAAACTTCCGGACAAAAATTTAGGGCGGAAGAAAGAATAATAACTAGTTCTAATTGTGATCGCAAGCGAGTCACATACATGTCCCCTCACGTACCCCTCTTTGACAATATTTCTGGCTTTTGTGGGAACCCTGTCTAAGCAATGACGCCCTTATCATTCCATTGAAGCACCCTTTTTACAAGCATTGGTAGCGTACTTGTAAACTATTGTAGTGACTAGCGAGCATAACTACCGCTCTCGTCCTCTACAATGGAGCCACTCTTCAATGAAATGCTAAAAACGTTACGGAGAAGCTTTTGGTTGACATCCATATGAGATATTATTCTCCCTTAATCTCATATAGTCGAGAAGAGTCACACAGTCGCATCCAAAAGCTGTTGCATCGGACCATAAACAAAATTTGATGCTAAAAATGAACTCCCCATACCACAATTACCCTGTATATTAATTTTCATTCAAATCGGAGTAAGTTTAATTTTGGCGGGAAACGGCGGCCATTTTGAAAATGGCCGACGATAAAAAAAAATTTGATGTCAAAAATCAACTCGCCATACCACTATTACCTTATATACCAATTTTCATCAAAATCGGAGTAAGTTTAATTTTTGGCGGGAAACGGCGGCCATTTTGAAAATGGCCAACGATAAAAAAATTTTGATGTTAAAAATCAACTCGCCATGCCACTATTACCTTATATACCAATTTTCCTCAAAATTGGAGCAAGTTAAATTTTTGGCGGGAAAATGGCGGCCATTTTAGCCGCCATTTTTAAAATGGCCGCCAAAAATTTTTTTCGATACCAAAAATGAACTCGGCATACCACTATTACCTTGTAAACCAATTTTCATTAAGAAATAACAAAGTTAAGAATTTTTACATTACTATTACAAAATATATTGTTCCAAGAAAGATAACTCAATTTGACAAAAAAATTAAATTTCGATTTTTTGCAAAATTTTGAGAACCGTAAGTCCGATTTTCAAATTTTTTTTTTTTAAATGAAAGGTATCGAAAGTCTACACTTACTCCATAAAGGAATTTGTGTTACCCCTGCCGGATCAGAAATGCCAGGTAAAATTCAACTTCGGTTTCGAGGAGCCATTTTGAGGCCCTTTTTTGACCTATAAGGGGTCGTTCGATTTCGACGAAAAATACAAAAAGCACAATCTCCCATTCCATACTCTTGATATATGAAGTTTCAGCTTCCTACCTTAAAAGATGTCGAAAAAATGAGGTGGACAAGTTCACGATCCAGAATACCGAGAAAAATAATAATAATAATAATAATAACTAGTTCTAATTGTGATCGCAAGCGAGTCACAAAAATGTCCCCTCACGTACCCCTCTTTGTCAATGTCTCTTGGCATTTGAGATAACTTAATTTATCCAATTTTCGTAAAAATAGGAGTAAGTTTAATTTTGGCGGGAAACGGCGGCCATTTTTAAAATGGCCGACAATAAAAATATTTCGATGTCAAAAATCAACTCACCATACATATATTACCTTATATACCGATTTTCATTAAAATCGGAGTAATTTTAATTTTGGCGGGAAATGGCGGCCATATTGAAAATGGCGGCCAAAAAAAAAAATTTTGATTCCAAAATTGAACTTGGCATACCACTATTACCTTGTAAACCAATTTTCATCAAAATCAGAATAACTTTAATTTTGGCGGGAAACGGCGGCCATTTTGAAAATGGCCGACGATAAAAAAATTTTGATGTCAAAAATCAACTCGCCATACCACAATTACCTTATATACCAATTTTCATCAAAATCGGAGTAATTTTAATTTTGGCGGGAAATGGCGGCCATTTTTAAAATGGCCGCCCCCAAAAAAATTTCGATTCCAAAATTGAACTCGGCATACCACTATTACCTTGTAAACCAATTTTCATTAAGAAATAACAAAGTTGAGAATTTTTTTCATTAATATCACAAAATATATGGTACAAAGAAAGATAACTCAATCTTACAAAAAAAAATAATTTTCGATTTTTTGCAAAATTTTGAAAACGGTAAGTCCGATTTTCAAAATTTTTTTTTTAAATGAAAGGTATTGTATATCCGCACTTAACCTATAAGGGAATTTTTTCTACCCCTGCCGGATCAGAAATGCCAGGAAAAATTCAACTTCGGTTTCGAGGAGCCATTTTGAGGCCCTTTTTTTACCTTTATGGGGTCGTTCGATTTCGGCAAAAAATACAAAAAGCACAATCTCCCATTCCATACTCTTGATTTATGAATTTTCAGCTCCCTACCTTAAAAGATGTCGAAAAAATGAGGTGAACAAGTTCACGATCCAGAATACCGAGAAAAATAATAATAATAATAATAATAATAATAATAATAATAATAATAATAATAAGAAACCGAGCAAAAACAATATGTCCCCGACACTTCGTGTTCGGGGACATAATAATAATAATAATAATAATAATAATAATAATAATAAGAAACCGAGCAAAAACAATATGTCCCCGACACTTCGTGTTCGGGGACATAATAATAATAATAATAATAATAATAATAATAAGAAACCGAGCAAAAACAATATGTCCCCGACACTTCGTGTTCGGGGACATAATAATAATAATAACTAGTTCTAATTGTGATCGCAAGCGAGTCACATACATGTCCCCTCACGTACCCCTCTTTGACAATATTCCTGGCTTTCGTGGGAACCCTGTTTAAGCAATGACGCCCTTAGCATTCCATCGAAGCACCCTTTTTACAAGCTTTGGTAGCGTACTTGTTAACTATTGTAGTGACTAGCGAGCATAACTACCGCTCTCGTCCTCTACAATGGAGCCACTCTTCAATGAAATGCTAAGAACGTTACAGAGAAGCTTTTGGTTGACATCCATATGAGATATTATTCTCCCTTAATCTCATATAGTCGAGAAGAGTCACACAGTCGCATCCAAAAGCTGTTGCATCGGACCATAAACAAAATTTGATGCTAAAAATGAACTCCCCATACCATAATAACCCTGTATATTAATTTTCATTAAAATCTGAGTAAGTTTAATTTTGGCGGGAAACAGTGGCCATTTTGAAAATGGCCGACGAAAAAAAAATTTTGATGTCAAAAATCAACTCGCCATACCACTATTACCTTATATACCAATTTTCGTCAAAATCGGAGTAACTTTAATTTTGGCGGGAAATGGCGGCCATTTTGAAAATGGCCGACGAAAAAAAAATTTTGATGTCAAAAATCAACTCGCCATACCACTATTACCTTATATACCAATTTTCATAAAAATTGCAGCAAGTTTAAGTTTTGGCGGGAAAATGGCGGCCATTTTAGCCGCCATTTTGAAAATGGCCGCAAAAAAAATTTTCGATACCAAAAATGAACTCGGCATACCACTATTACCTTGTAAACCAATTTTCATTAAGAAATAACAAAGTTAAGAATTTTTACATTACTATTACAAAATATATTGCACCAAGAAAGATAACTCAATTTGACAAAAAAAATAAATTTCGATTTTTTGCAAAATTTTGAAAACCGTAAGTCCGATTTTCAAATTTTTTTTTTTAAATGAAAGGTATTGAAAGTCTACACTTACCCCATAAAGGAATTTGACCTACCCCTGCCGGATCAGAAATGCCAGGTAAAAATTCAACTTCGGTTTCGAGGAGCCATTTTGAGGCCCTTTTTTGACCTATAAGGGGTCGTTCGATTTCGACGAAAAATACAAAAAGCACAATCTCCCATTCCATACTCTTGATATATGAAGTTTCAGCTTCCTACCTTAAAAGATGTCGAAAAAATGAGGTGGACAAGTTCACGATCCAGAATACCGAGAAAAATAATAATAATAATAACAAGTGCTGACTGTGTTGGGGATGCCCAACACAAAAATGTCTCCCAAACGAATAAATTTTTGATAGTGTATTCTTATTCGCCATCCTTTAAAACCCCTAGATGCAAAAGTTTGTTAAAATCGAAGCATTTTTGCAATTTTTGCTTTTTCGGTGGCGGCCATTTTGAAAATGGCGGCCATTTTGAAAATTTTTATTTTACGTATCAAGTCTACTCATAACCTTCTACTCACATACCAAATTTCATTAAAATCCATTCAATAGTTTCCGAGACAATTTTAGGGTACCCTTTTGCCGTGGCGGCCATTTTGAAAATGGCGGCCATCTTGAAAATTTCGAAGTGCCTGTGCACACCTCCAATAACCAATCTACCACCATACAAAGTTTCGTGCAATTCCATTTTGTCGTTTTCAAAAAACCTTGCGGACAGTTTCATGTCCGGAAGAAAGAAGAAAAAAAAGAATAATAATAATAATAAGAAACAGAGTAAAAGCAATATGTCTCCCAACACATAGTGTTTGGGAGACATAATAATAATAAGAAACCGAGCAAAAACAATATGTCCCCGACACTTCGTGTTCGGGGACATAATAATAATAAGAAACCGAGCAAAAACAATATGTCTCCACAAACTTCGTTTGGGAGCCATAACTAGGTATGATTGTGATCGCAAGCGAGTCACAAGATGTCTCCCAAACAAACCCCCATTGCCACTATCTAGAGCTTATCGGAAACCCCCTTTACCCAAAAAATTTTTATTTTTAATAATTATTAACTAAAATTGAAACTGATTTCATGAAATAAAATTTTTGTTTAATTTTAATGAAATGTTTAATTGGTTTTGGTTATCCATTTACTGGCAAAAAAATCACATAGGTATAATTGTTTGTTAGCAGACAAGAACCACCAGCCTTGGACTATTCATTGATCCTCAACACACTTTCAGAAAACAATTTACGACTTCTTGATGATATGTTCCATTTACTTAGTGATGATCTATTCACTGGCAAGAAAAATCACAGTAATAATTGTTTGTTAGCAGACTTTGAACTAGCAGCATTGGACTTCTTGTAGTTCCTTGACACACTTTCAGACAACAGCATTGGACATCTATTCACTGGCAAGAAAAATCTCACACAGTAATAATTGTTTGCTAGCAGACTTTGAACTAGCAGCATTGGACTTCTTGTGGTTCCTCAGCACACTTTTAGACAACAGCATTGGACATCTATTCACTGGCAAGAAAAATCTCACACAGTAATAATTGTTTGCTAGCAGACTTTGAACTAGCAGCATTGGACTTCTTGTAGTTCCTTGACACACTTTCAGACAACAGCATTGGACATCTATTCACTGGCAAGAAAAATCTCACACAATAATATTTGTTTGTTAGCAGACTTTGAACTAGCAGCATTGGACTTCTTGTAGTTTCTCGGCACACTTTCAGACAACAGCATTGGACATCTATTCACTGGCAAGAAAAATCTCACACAGTAATAATTGTTTATTAGCAGACTTTGGACTAGCAGCATTGAACTTTTTGTGGTTCCTCAGCACACTTTCAGACAACTGCATTGGACATCAAAATCTCACACAATAATAATTATTTGTTAGCAGACTTTGAACTAGCAGCATTGGACTTCTTGTGGTTCTCAGTACACTTTTAGACAACAGCATTGGACATCTATTCACTGGCAAGAAAAATCTCACACAGTAATAATTATTTATTAGCAGACTTTGAACTAGCAACATTGGACATCTTGTGGTTCCTCAGCACATTTTCAGACAACAACATTGGACATCTATTCACTGGCAAGAAAAATCTCACACAGTAATAATTATTTATTAGCAGACTTTGAACTAGCAGCATTGGACTTCTTGTGGTTCCTCAGCACACTTTTAGACAACAGCATTGGACATCTATTCACTGGCAAGAAAAATCTCACACAGTAATAATTGTTTGTTAGCAGACTTTGAACTAGCAGCATTGGACTTCTTGTAGTTCCTTGGCACACTTTCAGACAACAACATTTGACATCTATTCACTGGCAAGAAAAATCTCACACAGTTATAATTGTTTATTAGCAGACTTTGAACTAGCAGCATTGGACTTCTTGTGGTTCCTCAGCACACTTTTAGACAACAGCATTGGACATCTATTCACTGGCAAGAAAAATCTCACACAGTAATAATTGTTTGTTAGCAGACTTTGAACTAGCAGCATTGGACTTCTTGTGATTCTCAGTACACTTTTAGACAACAGCATTGGACATCTATTCACTGGCAAGAAAAATCTCACACAGTAATAATTGTTTGTTAGCAGACTTTGAACTAGCAGCATTGGACTTCTTGTGGTTCCTTGGCATACTTTTAGACAACAGCATTGGACATCTATTCACTGGCAAAAAAAATCTCACACAGTAATATTTGTTTGCTAGCAGACTTTGAACTAGCAGCATTGGACTTCTTGTGGTTCCTCAGCACACTTTCAGACAACAGCATTGGACATCTATTCACTTGCAAGAAAAATCTCACACAGTAATAATTGTTTGTTAGCAGACTTTGAACTAGCAGCATTGGACTTCTTGTAGTTCCTTGGCACACTTTCAGACAACAACATTTGACATCTATTCACTGGCAAGAAAAATCTCACACAGTAATAATTGTTTATTAGCAGACTTTGAACTAGCAGCATTGGACTTCTTGTGGTTCCTCAGCACACTTTTAGACAACAGCATTGGACATCTATTCACTGGCAAGAAAAATCTCACACAGTAATAATTGTTTGTTAGCAGACTTTGAACTAGCAGCATTGGACTTCTTGTGATTCTCAGTACACTTTTAGACAACAGCATTGGACATCTATTCACTGGCAAGAAATCTCACACAGTAATAATTATTTGTTAGCAGACTTTGAACTAGCAGCATTGGACTTCTTGTGGTTCCTTGGCATACTTTTAGACAACAGCATTGGACATCTATTCACTGGCAAGAAAAATCTCACACAGTAATAATTGTTTGCTAGCAGACTTTGAACTAGCAGCATTGGACTTCTTGTGGTTCCTAAGCACACTTTTAGACAACAGCATTGGACATCTATTCACTGGCAAGAAAATCTCACACAGTAATAATTGTTTGTTAGCAGACTTTGAACTAGCAACATTGGACTTCTTGTGGTTCCTCAGCACATTTTTAGACAACAGCATTGGACATCTATTCACTGGCAAGAAAAATCTCACACAGTAATAATTGTTTATTAGCAGACTTTGAACTAGCAGCATTGGACTTCTTGTGGTTCCTCAGCACAGCATTGGACATCTATTCACTGGCAAGAAAAATCTCACACAGTAATAATTGTTTATTAGCAGACTTTGAACTAGCAGCATTGGACTTCTTGTGGTTCCTCAGCTTACTTTTAGACAACAGCATTGGACATCTATTCACTGGCAAGAAAAATCTCACACAGTAATAATTGTTTGTTAGCAGACTTTGAACTAGCAGCATTGGACTTCTTGTAGTTTCTCGGCACACTTTCAGACAACAGCATTGGACATCTATTCACTGGCAAGAAAAATCTCACACAGTAATATTTGTTTGTTAGCAGACTTTGAACTAGCAACATTGGACTTCTTGTGATTTCTCAGCACACTTTTAGACAACAGCATTTGACATCTATTCACTGGCAAGAAAAATCTCACACAGTAATAATTGTTTGTTAGCAAACTTTGAGCTAGCAGCATTGGACTTCTTGTGGTTCATCGGCACACTTTAAGACAACAGCATTGGACATCTTTTCACTGGCAAGAAAAATCTCACACAGATACCTTGAACGAGCAGTATTTGCATTCTTGATAACAAATGTTAGTTTGTCACCATTGGCAAGAAAAATCTCACACAATTATTGAACGGTTAATAAGTCAATGAAGAAACACTTTCACAATATCATGGAAACTGTAATATATTGGCAACACATGACAAGTAGGTGAGTTCTGTACGTTTTTGTAGAAGACCAGATCAAGACAGCTTCCAGATTCTGTGGTTCTTTCGCATACACTTTGTGCATAGCCATGATTTGTACACAACTGCATAACAATTGATGAATTTCTAAATATGTCATCATTGAAATCACCAACAATCAGAATTGGGCCATTCTCACGTTCCTCAATCTCAAGAAGGAGTAGATTCAAGTTTTCACAAAACTGTTTTAGTGGGTATACTGGTGGTCGATATACATTTACTACCAAAAAGCTATTTGGTCCTCTTACTTTTACAGCTATGCATTCGATGTTAATAACTCCAAGGTTTTGTTCTTCAGAATCTAAATCTTTGTGCACAAATGTTGCTACTCCACCACGTTCAGCCAATGAAAGCTGTGCATATAAGGGATCTGTAGAAGAATAAGCCTCTGATCTAGCACGACAGTAAAGAGTGAAGTTTGAACATAAGTCTTGAGGAAGATATGCATCCTTCTTTAGCCAGGTCTCACACAAGCAGATGATATCCGACTTCAAAATTATCTCAGCTTTCTTTAGATCTTCCAAGTGTGGTAAAAGTCCTTCAGTGTTATGGAAGGCTATTTCAAGAGCATATGCAGCAGGTGGTGTCAAAGCATGTGTATATGGAACAAATTTGGTCATAGAATTGATGGCTTCAGCAACATCTGGTGAGGCATAAATGACATCTGAATCAAAGTCAATAATATGAAGGCCTTTTAAGCTGGTTACTCTGCTTAATGCAACATATGCCATCCCAGGAGCAAATGTTTTTTTCAACGAGATTACTATTTGTCCTATTGTCATTCCTTGTACCTTGTGGATAGTAGCTGCCCATCCAAGTCTAAGTGGAAACTGCCTTCGTGTAACATTTCTTCCTTTAACAGGTTCCTCAATAGGACATATTTTGACACAACCTGCTGGCAGGTCTTTGATGTTTCTAAGTGTCTGCTGCTGTTTCTTCCCCGTCTTGTCATTGTCAAATTTTATAAGGATGGATGAGACTGCTCCTTCTTTACTCTTTTGAATACCGTTTATGGTACCAAATGCTCCATTCACCAAGCCATCGTCAACATCTACGTTCCTTATTAACATTACACGGGCACCAATCCCAATCTCAATAAAATCTGGCAAGTCCTCTGAGCCCTTTGTTGAAAAGGGTTCATCTCTTTGATGTAGCTGTCCAGTAACAGTGTTTCTGCACAGATCCTTTGCCTTACACATGTATCTGACTTGACATCTAAGTTTGACTATTTTGTTATTGTGGTTGTCAACTTCAGCATTTGTGGGGAAAATGTGAAGAGCATCTTCAGCTTCAGCTGGTGTAGACGCAGTAGATACTGATGACAGAACTCTGATGTCTTGATCTGGTAATGGCATTCCCTTTAATTGTGAACGAATTCTATTCAGAAGATTGGCAAAATCTGCATCATCTTTCTGACGCATAATCTCATCTAACGTTGTTATTTCGAAGATAGGGTTCCAGAGATCTGCAGAAAGCACTGTTGGTGGGCGATACAATGGCGTTGCCTTTATAGGTGGTAGTTGATAGAAGTCACCCACAGGAAGAATTGAAATGTTTCCAAATGGTTGCTTACTTTTCTTTATCTGAGCTAGTCTACCATGAATGTATGTCAGCATCTTGTGGTCAACCATTGAAATCTCATCTATCACAACAATCTGAAGATGTTCGAATCTGGATCGAAAAGTGTTGAGCAGATTTTCACCAAGTGGTTTATAAGGCAATTTGATAGCTTTTGGGATCGAAAGAGCTGAATGTATCGTTGCACCTTGGATGTTATACGCTGCAGTTCCGGTTGGTGCTACTAACATAACAGTTGGTGTTTCAGGATTTGATGCCAGTTTGGATAATATCCTAGTAGACTCCTGGAAAATACATTTGATGGCATGAGTCTTACCAGTACCTGCTCCTCCAGTCAAAAATATCCTGAAAGGCTCTGGATTCTTATTGCAAACTTTTTCAACACACCAGTTCCTTATGTGATAAAAAAGCTCTGCTTGCTTTACATTCAATTGCCTCATAAGTTCCCTTGTTTGTTTCTCCGACATGAGTGATTTTACATGTTCTAAGTGGTGACCGCCAAAATTGTCAGTTGTTTCTTTGTTTCCCATTGTTTCCAGCTCTGGCATTTGCTCATCTTCATCACACTCGGGATCTTCTTTTTCCAATAGGGACTCCATCCTAGCAGATTCTGTTTCAGGGGCAATCTGAGCCCAACCATCTTGTCCAACTTTACCATCTTGGAAATCCTCCCATGCCTTATCTAGTTGTAAGGGATTGCTTTCATAACGTTTTCGGTTCGTCTCAATAATATCCATTACTTTTACACCATTTTCTTCACCAGCCAAAACATAATCCTCATATCGTTCAAAGGGTTGTTTCATATCTGCAATTCTGTGAGGTACAAAAAGCTGGACTAAAGTCATGTAGTATTCCTCAGGTGACTTGTTGACATTAAATCTTGGATATCTTATTACTGATTCCTTTCCAGTTCTCTTTTTTCTTATGAAACCTAGGTCATTTTGTAACTCATAAACTGGTAATTGGCCTGTTGTCTTTGGTTTTCTTGATTTTGGAATAACTGTAAACCTAGAACAGAAATCTGCAAGACACATGTTGTCAAAATCTGGGGATGCTGGTCTCGCATAATATCTTTCTATGATATTTGTCATCCATATGTTTTCCTCATCGTCACTCTTAGATTTAATTACATTCATTGGCAGACTCATTTTCAGTGTCTTACTACCTGTTGGAATGAAGGTAACTTCCCTAGAGCAATCTTTCAACTTCAGGCTACACACCCTATAGACTGCTTCCTGAGCTGAGATCTCACGGTTGTTCATATAAACATGACTAATCTGTTTCATGGTATCTGCAGCATCTTTACAACCCTCAGCAGCCTCCTTCTTTGCACTTTGTAACAACTCGCTCATCTCACTCTCAGCTTTGCTGATGTAGGCTAGGATGTAAGCTACACAACTGTATGCATCTACCACATACTGGATGTCCATGTTAGCATTCCAGGCTGACAGCAAGTACTTGTTGTAATTATTCACCCAGCAGTCTGATGGATTTCTCTTATTGTAAATTGTGTTTTTTGTTGTAACAATCTTAAGTGCATCTTTAAACTCTTTGTAGGTTGTATTTGCCTCTTGAAGAACACGATCTAAAGGATAATCTGATGAAAAATCAGCATTAGACATAATGTTCCAAATACATTTAAGTATTTCTTTGGGGGAGCGGTATGCATTACAAATCTCATCAAATTCCTCTGCTGTTGTTGGAGCCTTCTGGGGTGTAGTATTGGATTCTGTAACCTCATCATCTGGTCGGACTATGAATGTCTTCTTAATAGGAGGACGAGGAAAATTAAATCGACATGCAGTATTGTGTTTCCTGCAAGATTTTGTGTGATTAGGGTTGTGCATCTGTACTGCCTGAACAATGTTGAACAGTTCAGGTTCTTGGTCCTTGTCTGGAAGTTGACATGAAATATGTTCATCAACAAATCTGCACACATCACTGTCACTATCTTCGTCAAACTGCGGGGCATCTTTGATCCAAACCAGACTGTGTATGTGAGGGGATCCCCGTAATTGAAACTCTGTCCTTACGAAGAAATCGATCACTTTCCCTATGGGCTGTGCTGGTGATAACAGAATATCTCTGAACAAAGCTTGAACACGGTGGTCAAATAACCTTGCACACATCACTGCATTATTTTTTATAAGTTGACACTTATCTGACCATTCCAGTTCTGATGCTTTTCGTGGATCATGACTTATAAGTAGCAATGTTTCAATGACCTCTTGCCAACGCATTTCAGCAGCTGAAAATGTCAGGAAAAATGTTGGAATTCCTATTTGTCTAATCATTGCATAGAGTTCTCTCATGGTCCTTTCCCAGTATGGTGGACTTCCTCTAACTGGTTGGAGAAATCTGAATCCTACATCTGAGCTTAAAAATTTCTTTAGACTATCAGGATCTCTTAACATTGAGGCTCTTACCTTCTGACCATCATCAAGTGTTTGTTTTCCTTTCCTTAATGCAATGGAAATTTTGGAAGTAACATTTGTTATCTCACAGACATATTGTGCAAAGAAAATATACTGATTGTCATTTGCAAATCTTGTATCACTGCAGAGAAGTCTGACATTAAAATACTTGGATGGAGTAAGTTTAATAGTTCTGTCCATTGAAAATCCAAATTCTCCATCAGGAAGTAAGTGAGGAAAGGCCATTGCTTCAATCTGTGGTTCTTTAAAGACACTCTTGGGACTTTGGTTCTCACCTGGAGCCATACAAAATATGTTTCCATCTGTATCCAGTATTTCCTGGGCTATATCTAGAGGCTGCAAACAGGTTTCTACTGGGTATGACTCTATTTCACCAGATTGCTCATTAGCTTCATCTGACATCTCACTGATAACATCATCTCTTCTCTGGTCAACAATTATTGTAGCTTCACTATCAGAACTATTCACATTGTCTTCTTCCATACTAGCATCTGCAGTTTCAGAAATAATTGAATCTTTATCTGTACTTTCATTTTCATTTTCAGAATTCAACACATCTTCGGCACTTCGCACTATGTCTCTATCAAGCACTTCATCAAACCAGTCATCTGTAACATTTAGATCAGCATACCACTTGTTGCACTGTTTTAAATACTCAACTGCATCCCTGACATTCTGTGGGTTGATCCATTCGTATTCATGATGCCCCTTGTAAGACAGTTTTCGCTTTAGTTTAACTCTAATCAACTGGGATTCATTTGGTGTTCGAGGTAGTGTAGTTGCAACTTGATCAACTTCTGAGGGAACATTGATGACGGGTCCCTTAACGCCTCTCTGACCTCCTTTAGGTAAGGATACAATTTTCATAAATGGTAACCGCAAGGCTACTAGATGCTTCTCTAAACTGTTCAGTCTTTTTAATTCTGGTGGTATCTCAGTAAGACTTAGACCATTAGCTTCTGCTTGAGGTGGCATATTTGTTGCTGCTAAATGTCGGTGACATGTATAACAAATCCATTCTTCAGCAAATGAACATTTTACTGTACAATCTTTACTACACTTATGAACATACTTTGCAGTAAGACATCTTTCTGCTATTTCAGACATTGTTCCATTCTTCATGTATTTAGATCGCTTACATTTTTTCACTTGGGACCTGTACATAACACGTATACAGACAGTGCATGTATACACTGGAACATCCTTAACACTCTTTTTAAAGTTTTTGATGGATTTTGCAATGGACTTTCTACGTTTAGTCACACATTCCTTCTTCTTCAATCTAATGGATCTGTCATTATGATACTGATCTCTGAGGAATTGTTTCAATTTGGTTCTGAACAAAGGGTTACTGGAGTACTTCTTGATAGATGCAACTTTCAAATTCCTTCGAAAAGAATCAAATCTAGCATACTTGTTTCTTGAATAGGACTTTACTTTATCCTTAAACTCTGTATCAGTCCTATATCTATCAGATGATGCTTTTTTCAACTTCTTTTGAAAAACCAAGTTTGTAGCATACTTTCTGACAGACTTGAGTCTTTTTGAAAGTCTATATGCACTGACTTTAGAGTATCGTGCTTTATCACATAGTTTTTTATTTTCTCTGTAGATTCTATCAGATTTGTATTTCAATCTTAATTTTGTTTTCAGTTTATTTGCTCTTTCTACATTGGTTCTATATAGGGTCTTCTGTCTTTTTTTCTTTTGTTCACTGAAGTCTACATCAGTGTTGTAGCGGGTGTTTCCTTTGCTTTTTTTATATTCCCTATAGGTCAGGTCCTTTTCATAACGAGTCTTTTCTTTACTCTTCTTCCCTTCCTTAAAGTTCACATCTGTCTCATAACGAGTCTTTTCTTTACTCTTCTTCCCTTCCTTAAAGTTCACATCTGTCTCATAACGAGTCTTTTCTTTACTCTTCTTCCCTTCCTTAAAGTTCACATCTGTCTCATAACGAGTCTTTTCTTTACTCTTCTTCCCTTCCCGAAAGTTCACATCTGTCTCATAACGAGTCTTCTCTTTACTCTTCGTCCATTCCCGAAAGTCTTCATCTGTTTGGTAACGAGTTTTAAAAGTTCTCTTTTTGTTCTTGTTATAACTTGTATTAGTTTGATAACTTGAGCTTCCCTGAACTTTACACTTTTCTTTCTTCATCTTATTGAATTCTATATCACTATGATATCTTTGGAATTCTCTTGTTTTTTTAGGCAAAGGGGAAGGAGTAAAGGTACTTGGTCTTTTCTGCCCAACAAGTGTTTGTCTTGCTTTGTCTTCAAAATATTGCTGTAGTCTCACTGTAAAAGTATCTAATACCTGTGTCTCACTATTTCCTACAACAACATCAAAATGGTTTTGGTTAGCATGGTAAAGGTAGATTCCTCTGTCTCCAACAGTATTCACTGTTCTGTGCCTAAGCCAAACCCATTTCGTTCCTGATTTAGAATAGAGATATATGTCTGTTTGAAGCAAATGGCTTGCAGCAAAAATCTCAACTTCTGTGGCCCATGTTCCATTAGATCGCATGTTGCTTTTTTGTAGATAAAGCCTGACATTTCCATTATACTCATCGGGCAAATATCTTTGCAGTTCATTGATATTGGATTCCAAATGATCACATATCCTATTTCTCATAAGCTGATGTAGTCTCTGATCACCAAATATAGCATATGATAATGAATTGAAAAAACAGTTCCCATCTCCTCTAATGCTTCGAATTCCCACTGGATCTGGAACTTGTAATTCTCTATTGGTGTTAGCTTCTGTGTGATGTAGTGCACCAGGATTTAAAAGAAGCTGAGCATTTTCTCGCCACGCACCATCAACAGGGTGATATATAAAAGTAGCATTGACCTACAAATGAATGAAAATATATTACAAGTAGGTTCTATGAAAAGCAAAGTACAGCAAGTAATTGTATCTTTAATTCTTATTGTTTAATACACAAATTGTTTATTGAAAATCCATTAAAGATGTTCATAAAAAGGAAAGAGAAATGATTTAAAGCATGACCATTGAAAGTATAATTGAAATGCTTTTTTTTTACAAAATAAATTTGGATGATAATGTGTATATGCAGTTTTCTTAATAAACCAGTCAGAAATATAGTCCTTTTTCAATATATCTTTATAATGTTGTATTTTCTGTTTCAGATTAATCCTATTTTGTTGGTACTTTCATTTCTAAGTGAAGGATTTGCAGTCAACTAACACAGTGTGATGTCAAAATGTTATAACTATAAAATATTGCATGATGATAGCAAGTCTAACTTTGTGAATGACCTAACCCTTCCACACAAAGTGAATGTTGTAAATATTGTAGGAATGAAAATTATACTAAAATACCAATTCTCTAGACTGGCGCTTTCTCAATTTATCTTTCTCTCTCTGAGCTCTTGACCCTTTTCTTCCCATTGCTCTATTTAAGTGATCTACAAAATAAAAAGAAATATAAAAATTTTATCTGATGATTGATACATGTACATGAATTAAATTATGTGTTTTTATAATTTAATACATTTGTGTAATATCATTATTTAAAAGAATTTGTTTGCAATAAGAATATAGATATGTTACATACATACATTTGAATTGTTACTTAATTGATTGCAGTACGTGCCATTTTAAAGGAATCCTTTTTTTTTAAATGTTGTTTGTCTGAAAAATGTTGACAGTTCATCTACTAGTATGTAGCTCAAGTCAATCTTTAATAATTCTGATCAATAATTAGATTGCATAAAACTTTTGAACATATTGCATGAAATGTCATAAAGTTGTTACCGGTTATTTAACTAATGATAATGTGAATTTTCTTTCTGTCTTTTATGTTCTGCAAATAGATATAAATGCATATGTGAATAAACTTTTAAATGAAGTAAAGAGGTTAAAAAATCTTTCAATTTGGTATGTCCATCATTAAATAATAACAATTAGCTATATTCCTGTTCAAAACAAAGAAAAGAATTACAATTAGTCTTCATGATTGCCTTTTAGCACTGTAAAAAAAGAAAAATATTCCACATGACCCTTCAGCCATCAATTCATATACAGCAAATATTTAATCATATACAAAATATTATAAGGTACAGACATGAAGATTTCAGCAATGAGTATAGAGGTGCAAGGAAGAATACAAGACAGAAGAGAAATGCAAGCATGTGCTATATATATATATATGATGCAATACAAGCTGATATCAATTGAAGTTAACCGGCACCACCGCTAGGAGGGCCTTACACAATAACTTCTTAGTACATGCATAAGGGGGTCGTGTAGCATGACATGTCTGAAAAAAGTTTTGCTTTTCAAATGTATAATTTGAAACTTAAATTGTCTTTATAAAAAAGTTTCCCATTTCAATAAACAATATAGGAAGACCCAATTTGGCATTTAAAAAAAATTCCCACATAAAGAGCCAATTTTGTAGCATTTAAAAAAATGTTATACTAGTAATCAAAAATGTCATGTAAAATACCTGAGGGATATAGTCATACAAAAAAGAATAACCAAAAATTATATATTTAATTCCATTCGATTAAATTCAAGCATGATAAATTTATAATATCCCTCAAATATCTTTGGTGCCATGTAAAGCATAGTAAATGCAATAATGATTAAAATACTTGACATGATTAAAATAACTTACCTATTCTGCATCTATTTTTTTAAATTCAATATCCCATCCAAGTTCGCAAAACAACCAACGTTTTTTTGGATTTTTGGAACCAAAAAAAAATTCACATTTTCCTACATAATGCATTTTAATATCACTTCAATTTTATTTTATTAAAGAGCACCTTTTGCTCTATTTACCTACAAAATTTCAGAACCCTGCACACCTAGGTAACCGAGATATTGCAATGTCCTATATAATGACCTTTAAAAATCACGTTTTCGTGAAAAACGCAAAAACAGTAAATATCGCTCAAAATTTTTTTTCCTCATATTCAGACCACTTTGAAATTTTGGCAGCCATCTTGGATTCAAAATGGCTGCCATTGTCAAATTTTAATTTTAGTTAAAGAATATTACTCGCAACATCATAATCTATCAGTATACCAATTTTCATCATAATCAGACCACTTTGAAATTTTGGCAGCCATCTTGGATTCAAAATGGCCGCCATCGTCAAATTTTAATTTTAGTTAAAGAATATTACTCGCAACATCATAATCTATCAGTATACCAATTTTCATCATAATCAGACCACTTTGAAATTTTGGCGGCCATCTTGGATTCAAAATGGCCGCCATCATCAAATTATAATAATAGTTAAAGAATATTTCTCGCAACATCATAATCTATCAGTTTACCAATTTTCATCATAAGTAGACCACTTTGAAATTTTGGCGGCCATCTTGGATTCAAAATGGCCACCATCGTCAAATTTTAATTTTAGTTATAGAATATTACTCGCAACATCATATTCTATCAGTATACCAATTTTCATCATAATCAGACCACTTTGAATTTTCGGACCAAAAAATCACATTTTCGTAAATAACGCGAAAACGGTAAATATCGCTTCAAAATTTTTTTTCGTATTATTGAAGACCATCTTTTGCTCTATTCACCCGCAAAATTTCAGAACCGTACGCACCTAGGTTACCGAGATATCGCAATGTCCTATATAATGACCTTTTCCTATTTCCAAGAAAACGGCGGCCATTTTGAAAATTTTAAAAGTGGTCAACAAAACTTCAGGTCGATTTAAACATATTCCCAAAGTTTCATATCGATTGGGCATTGCATTCTTTAAAAAAAATGGTCGGACAAAGTTAGGCGGAAAGAAGAAGAAGAAGAAGAAGAAGAAGAAGAAGAATAATAATAATAAGAAACCGGACAAAAACAATATGTCTCCCAAAACTTTGTTTGGGAGACATAATAATAATAATAAGAAACCGAGCAAAAACAATATGTCTCCACAAACTTCGTTTGGGAGCCATAATAATAATAAATATTGATGATATGATCTCAGAGATCATGAATGGCTCCCAAACGACGGCATCATGTCGACAACTGATATCTTCACGGAAACCAAATATGGTTAAAATCCAACTGTGGGAGTGTAGTGAAAATGGCCGCAATAGAAAATCCAGAAGTCGAATCAACCATTGAATTCGGCATACCTGATTTACCCAGATAACTTATTCTCGTAAGCATTTGACTAACTTAAATTTTCGGTGTATTTTAAGAAATCAAAATGGCCGCCATTTGGAAACCGGAAGTCGGATCGAAATTCCGATTGCATCATTGAACTCAGCATACCTGATTTACCCAGATGACCCATTTTCAAGAAGATTCGACAAACTTTAGTTTTTGGCTATTTTTAGAAATCAAAATGGCCGCCATTTAAAAACCGGAAGTCGGATCGAAATTCCGATTGCATCATTGAACTCAGCATACCTGATTTACCCAGATGACCCATTTTCAAGAAGATTCGACAAACTTTAGTGTTTGGCTATTTTTAGAAATCAAAATGGCCGCCATTTGGAAACCGGAAGTCGGATCGAAATTTCGATTGCATCATTGAACTCAGCATACCTGATTTACCCACATGACCAATTTTCGTGAAGATACGACAAACTTTAATTTTTGGTAATTTTAGAAATTTCTAGAAAATTCACATTTTTGCATTTTACGGAAAAACCGTAAATATCGCTTCCGAATTTTTTTTCGTATTTTTGTTGTACCCATCATGCTCTACAATCATACCAAGTTTCAAAGTCCTGGCCACCTAGGTTCCAGAGATATAAGATTGTCCGAAATCTGGAACATTCCCCGTTGCCATGGAAACGGTAGCCATTTTGAAAATTTCCCACGCATTTGGCATAATTTCTCATAAAGGTCTATACTTGGGGAACATTTCATAATGTTTCGATAAACAGTTTACGAGAAAAGTTCCGGACAAAAATTTTGGGCGGAAGAAAGAATAATAATAATAATAAATATTGATGATATGATCTCAGAGATCATGAATGGCTCCCAAACGACGGCACCATGTCGACAACTGATATCTTCACGGAAACCAAATATGGTTAAAATCCAACTGTGGGAGTGTAGTGAAAATGGCCGCCATAGAAAATCCAGAAGTCGAATCAACATTCTGAGTGCACCATTGAATTCGGCATACCTGATTTACCCAGATAACTGATTCTCGTAAGCATTTGACTACCGTAAATTTTCGGTCTATTTTTAGAAATCAAAATGGCCGCCATTTGGAAACCGGAAGTCGGATCTAAATTCCTATTGCATCATTGAACTCAGCATACCTGATTTACCCACATGACCCATTTTCACTAAGATTCGGCAAACTTTAGTTTTTGGCTATTTTTAGATATCAAAATGGCCGCCATTTGGAAACCGGAAGTCGGATCGAAATTCCGATTGCATCATTGAACTCAGCATACCTGATTTACCCAAATGACCCATTTTCAAGAAGATTCGACAAACTTTAGTTTTTGGCTATTTTTAGAAATCAAAATGGCCGCCATTTGGAAACCGGAAGTCGGATCGAAATTCCGATTGCATCATTGAACTCAGCATACCTGATTTACCCAGATGACCAATTTTCGTGAAGATACGACAAACTTTAATTTTTGGTAATTTTAGAAATTTTTAGAAAATTCACATTTTTGCATTTTACGGAAAAACTGTAAATATCGCTTCCGAATTTTTTTTCGTAATTTTGTTGTACCCATCATGCTCTACAATCATACCAAGTTTCAAAGTCCTGGCCACCTAGGTTCCAGAGATATAAGATTGTCCGAAATCTGGAACATTCCCCGTTTCCATGAAAACGGTAGCCATTTTGAAAATTTCCCACGCATTTGGCACAATTTCTCATAAGGGTCTATAATTGGGGAACATTTCATAATGTTTCGATAAACAGTTTACGAGAAAACTTCCGGACAAAAATTTAGGGCGGAAGAAAGAATAATAATAATAATAATAATAATAATAATAAGAAACCGAGCAAAAACAATATGTCTCCACAAACTTCGTTTGGGAGCCATAATAAGAAACCGAGCAAAAACAATATGTCTCAACAAACTTCGTTTGGGAGCCATAAATATTGATGATATGATCTCAGAGATCATGAATGGCTCCCAAACGACGGCACCATGTCGACAACTGATATCTTCACGGAAACCAAATATGATTAAAATCCAACTGTGGGAGTGTAGTGAAAATGGCCGCCATAGAAAATCCAGAAGTCCAATCAACATTCTGAGTGCACCATTGAATTCGGCATACCTGATTTACCCAGATAACTTATTCTCCTAAGCATTTGACTAAGTTAAATTTTCGGTCTATTTTTAGAAATCAAAATGGCTGCCATTTGGAAACCGGAAGTCGGATCGAAATTCCGATTGCATCATTGAACTCAGCATACCTGATTTACCTAAGTGACCCATTTTCAAGAAGATTCGACAAACTTAAGTTTTTGGCTATTTTTAGAAATCAAAATTGCCGCCATTTGGAAACCGGAAGTCGGATCGAAATTCCAATTGCATCATTGAACTCAGCATACCTGATTTACCCACATGACCCATTTTCAAGAAGATTCGACAAACTTTAGTTTTTGGCTATTTTTAGAAATCAAAATGGCCGCCATTTGAAAACCGGAAGTCAAATCCAAAATTCGATGGCAAATTTGAATTCAGCATACCTGATTTACCCAGATGACCAATTTTCTTGAAGATACGACAAACTTTAATTTTTGGTAATTTTAGAAATTTCTAGAAAATTCACATTTTTGAATTTTACGGAAAAACCGTAAATATCGCTTCCGAATTTTTTTTCGTATTTTTGTTGTACCCATCATATGCATGCTCTACAATCATACCAAGTTACAAAGTCCTGGCCACCTAGGTTCCAGAGATATAAGATTGTCCGAAATCTGGAACATTCCCCGTTGCCATGGAAACGGTAGCCATTTTGAAAATTTCCCATGCATTTGGCACAATTTCTCATAAGGGTCTATCTGGAATACATGCCATATCATTCAATTGAATTAAATACAGTGGGAAATCAAATTTTATGGAGATCAGACAAAGTTCACTTTTAAAGTGGGTGGGAGTGTAGTGAAAATGGCCGCCATATAAAATCCAGAAGTCGAATCAACATTTTGAGTGCACCATTGAATTCGGCATACCTGATTTACCCAGATGACCCATTTTCAAGAAGATTCGACAAACTTTAATTTTTGGCTATTTTTAGAAATCAAAATGGCCGCCATTGGGAAACGGAAGTCAGATCGAAAGTTCCGATTGCATCATTGAACTCAGCATACCTGATTTACCCACATGACCCATTTTCAAGAAGATTTGACAAACTTTAATTTTTGGCTATTTTTAGAAATCAAAATGGCCGCCATATGGAAACCGGAAGTCGGATCAAAATTCCGATTACATCATTGAACTTAGCATACCTGATTTACCCAGATAACCCATTTTCAAGAAGATTTGACAAAATTTAATTTTTGGCTATTTTTAGAAATCAAAATTGCCGCCATTTGGAAACCGGAAGTCGGATCGAAATTCCGATTGCATCATTGAACTCAGCATACCTGATTTACCCAGATGATCCATTTTCAAGAAGATTCGACAAACTTTAGTTTTTGGCTATTTTTAGAAATCAAAATGGCCGCCATTTGGAAACCGGAAGTCGGATCGTAATTCCGATTGCATCATTGAACTCAGCATACCTGATTTACCCAGATGACCAATTTTCGTGAAGATACGACAAACTTGAATTTTTGGTTATTTTAGAAATTTCTAGAAAATTCACATTTTTGCATTTTACGGAAAAACCGTAAATATCGCTTCCGAATTTTTTTTCGTATTTTTGTTGTACCCATCATGCTCTACAATCATACCAAGTTTCAAAGTCCTGGCCACCTAGGTTCCAGAGATATAAGATTGTCCGAAATCTGGAACATTCCCCGTTGCCATGGAAACGGTAGCCATTTTGAAAATTTCCCACGCATTTGGCACAATTTCTCATAAGGGTCTATACTTGGGACACATTTCATAATGTTTCGATAAACAGTTTATGAGAAAACTTCCGGACAAAAATTTAGGGCGGAAGAAAGAATAATAATAATAATAACAAGTATTAACTGTGATTGCAAGCAAGTCACAAAGTCCCCCAAACGACCCGTATTTGCCACTATTCTCTTCAGCATGTCAAAAAACCCCTAAATATCAATTTTCATGTAAATCGGAGCACTTTGAAAATTTTGACCCGATTATCTCCCTTGATAAATCACATTTTTATTTATATCTCGAAAACCGTAAATATCGCTTCAAAATTTTTTTTCATATTATTAAAGAGAATGTTTTGCTCTATCAACCTACAAAATTTCAGAACCCTGCGCACCTAGGTAACCGAAATATTGCAATGTCCAATATTTAGTCCATTTTCCTGTTTCCATGGAAACGGCGGCCATTTTGAAAATTCCGATTGTCAACGAAGCTTCCTTTCTTTACAATCTATTATCCTGCCAAGTCTCATATTGATATGTGGAGTCGTTTTCTCTGGGATCTCCGGACAAGTTCACGACTAAGTGGAAGAATAAGAAGAAGAAGAAGAAGAAGAATAATAATAATAAGAAACGGTGCAAAAACAATAAGTCCCCAAACGTTGTTTGGGGGACTTAATAATAAGAAACCGAGCAAAAACAATATGTCTCCACAAACTTCGTTTGGGAGCCATAATAAGAAACCGAGCAAAAACAATATGTCTCCACAAACTTCGTTTGGGAGCCATGATAATTACATACCGAAACTTTTTGCAGGCATTTTTTAACCGATCCTTCTGAAACTTGGTAAACATGTAGGACTAAGGCCAATGTAAAGAATTAATACCAAAAAGATCAGATTCACAAGTCATAAGGGGTTCTGGGGGGTACCAGAAAGGGGGACTGTAGGCCAAAATGCCATGGTTTCGCACACAAAACTCCTTATAGCTCTCAAACAGTAAATCCAATCTGTATAAACAATACCTATTATAAGATGCCTAACATGTACTTGAACTCAATACGGTAATCGTTTCAATGTAAGAGGTCCATTGCGAAATTAAGGGGGTCCAAAGGAGGGGTGGGGTCACTTCGAAAAAAAATTTCAAAACTGTATAACTCGAAAACCGTTGGTCAGATTTTTTCATGACTCACCCCTTTTTTGTAGCTTTTATAATGCTGATTTCAAATATCAAATCAGATTTTTGATAGAAGCACTTGATTTTTTTTCAGAATTTTTTTTAAATTTTTTATGTGATTTTTCAAAAATAAAAAAAAATACAAAAAAAAAATATGAAAAAAAAAAACTATACAAGATAGCAATTTTTGGTCTTTTCCATTGAACTCGGGGCATCATGTTTAGCCCAGAAACCAATGTTCATCAGAATCTGTCAACATTCCCAAAAATTAGCCGATTTTTGTCGGCCATTTTGAAATAGGAGGCCATTTTGAAAAATTCGAAAATTTTGTGCACACCTTCATAACATGAATAACTCACATACCAAGTATGGTTTTGATCTGAAAAGCCATCTCAGAGAAACCGGGCGGACAAGTTCATTGTAAAAAAATATGAAAAAAAAACTATACAAGATAGCAATTTTTGGTCTTTTCCATTGAACTCGGAGCATCATGTTTAGCCCAGAAACCAATGTTCATCAGAATCTGTCAACATTCCCAAAAATTAGCCGATTTTTGTCGGCCATTTTGAAATAGGCGGCCATCTTGAAAAATTCGAAAGTTTTGTGCACACCTTCATAACATGAATAACTCACATACCAAGTATGGTTTTGATCTGAAAAGCCATCTCCGAGAAACCGGTCGGACAAGTTCATTGTAAAAAAAATCTGAAAAACCTGAGTAAAAACAATAAGTCTCCAAACTTCGTTTGGGAGACTTAATAATTACATACCGAAACTTTTTGCAGGCATTTTTTAACCGATCCTTCTGAAACTTGGTAAACATGTAGGACTAAGGCCAATGTAAAGAATTAATACCAAAAAGATCAGATTCACAAGTCATAAGGGGTTCTGGGGGGTACCAGAAAGGGGACTGTAGGCCAAAATGCCATGGTTTCGCACACAAAACTCCTTATAGCTCTCAAACAGTAAATCCAATCTGTATAAACAATACCTATTATAAGATTCCTAACATGTACTTGAACTCAATACGGTAATCGTTTCAATGTAAGAGGTCCATTGCGAAATTAAGGGGGTCCAAAGGAGGGGTGGGGTCACTTCGGAAAAAATTTCAAAACTGTATAACTCGAAAACCGTTGGTCAGATTTTTTCATGACTCACCCCTTTTTTGTAGCTTTTATAATGCTGATTTCAAATATCAAATCAGATTTTTGATAGGAGCACTTGATTTTTTTTCAGAATTTTTTTTAAATTTTTTATGTGATTTTTCAAAAATTAAAAAAAATACAAAAAAAAAATATGAAAAAAAAACTATACAAGATAGCAATTTTTGGTCTTTTCCATTGAACTCGGAGCATCATGTTTAGCCCAGAAACCAATGTTCATCAGAATCTGTCAACATTCCCAAAAATTAGCCGATTTTTGTCGGCCATTTTGAAATAGGCGGCCATCTTGAAAAATTTCGAAAGTTTTGTGCACACCTTCATAACATGAATAACTCACATACCAAGTATGGTTTTGATCTGAAAAGCCATCTCCGAGAAACCGGTCGGACAAGTTCATTGTAACAAAAATCTGAAAAACCTGAGTAAAAACAATAAATCTCCAAACTTCGTTTGGGAGACTTAATAATTACATACCGAAACTTTTTGCAGGCATTTTTTAACCGATCCTTCTGAAACTTGGTAAACATGTAGGACTAAGGCCAATGTAAAGAATTAATACCAAAAAGATCAGATTCACAAGTCATAAGGGGTTCTGGGGGATACCAGAAAGGGGGACTGTAGGCCAAAATGCCATGGTTTCGCACACAAAACTCCTTATAGCTCTCAAACAGTAAATCCAATCTGTATAAACAATACCTATTATAAGATGCCTAACATGTACTTGAACTCAATACGGTAATCGTTTCAATGAAAGAGGTCCATTGCGAAATTAAGGGGGTCCAAAGGAGGGGTGGGGTCACTTCGGAAAAAATTTCAAAACTGTATAACTCGAAAACCGTTGGTCAGATTTTTTCATGACTCACCCCTTTTTTGTAGCTTTTATAATGCTGATTTCAAATATCAAATCAGATTTTTGATAGGAGCACTTGATTTTTTTCAGAATTTTTTTTAATTTTTTATGTGATTTTTCAAAAATTAAAAAAAATACAAAAAAAATATGAAAAAAAACTATACAAGATAGCAATTTTTGGTCTTTTCCATTGAACTCGGAGCATCATGTTTAGCCCAAAAACCAATGTTCATCAGAATCTGTCAACATTCCCAAAAATTAGCCGATTTTTGTCGGCCATTTTGAAATAGGCGGCCATCTTGAAAAATTCGAAAGTTTTGTGCACACCTTCATAACATGAATAACTCACATACCAAGTATGGTTTTGATCTGAAAAGCCATCTCCGAGAAACCGGTCGGACAAGTTCATTGTAAAAAAAATCTGAAAAACCTGAGTAAAAACAATAAGTCTCCAAACTTCGTTTGGGAGCCTTAATAATAATTACATACCGAAACTTTTTGCAGGCATTTTTTAACCGATCCTTCTGAAACTTGGTAAACATGTAGGACTAAGGCCAATGTAAAGAATTAATACCAAAACGATCAGATTCACAAGTCATAAGGGGTTCTGGGGGGTACCAGAAAGGGGACTGTAGGCCAAAATGCCATGGTTTCGCACACAAAACTCCTTATAGCTCTCAAACAGTAAATCCAATCTGTATAAACAATACCTATTATAAGATGCCTAACATATACTTGAACTCAATACGGTAATCGTTTCAATGAAAGAGGTCCATTGCGAAATTAAGGGGGTCCAAAGGAGGGGTGGGGTCACTTCGGAAAAAATTTCAAAACTGTATAACTCGAAAACCGTTGGTCAGATTTTTTCATGACTCACCCCTTTTTTGTAGCTTTTATAATGCTGATTTCAAATATCAAATCAGATTTTTGATAGGAGCACTTGATTTTTTTCAGAATTTTTTTAAAATTTTTTATGTGATTTTTCAAAAATTAAAAAAAATACAAAAAAAAATATGAAAAAAAAACTATACAAGATAGCAATTTTTGGTCTTTTCCATTGAACTCGGAGCATCATGTTTAGCCCAGAAACCAATGTTCATCAGAATCTGTCAACATTCCCAAAAATTAGCCGATTTTTGTCGGCCATTTTGTAATAGGCGGCCATCTTGAAAAATTCGAAAGTTTTGTGCACACCTTCATAACATGAATAACTCACATACCAAGTATGGTTTTGATCTGAAAAGCCATCTCCGAGAAACCGGTCGGACAAGTTCATTGTAAAAAAAACTGAAAAACCTGAGTAAAAACAATAAGTCTCCAAACTTCGTTTGGGAGACTTAATAATTAACAAAAAGAACATCATGCTTACGTTGAGAGAATAACATCTTTTATACATATAGGAATAGTGATTTACAATTTTGGTGGAACAGATGATGAGTGCCTAGAAACGTATGGGAATCAAGGCAAACATTTACAAAGACCAATCCAGTAAGTAAGTAAATTAAACAGTAAATAAATTTGTATTTGATATTCAGGTCTATGTTAAACCAGTTTTGCTGTACGGGCCAGAAACATGGAGCCTCACAATGTCCAACATTAAACAACTTCGGGTATACAAATGTCTGTGAACCATCCAACAGATCGCCTAACAAAACTACCAACGGAAACAAGTCAAAATTTCTATTACTCTGTAAGTGGAACTGGTTAGGGAGCAACCAATTCATTTTTAGGGGTTGGAGTGGGGTCTATGGAGATTTTCTTCGTTCTGCCTTTTTATTTTCGGAAGAGACCAAGTCGGGATTTTTTTGTGCGCACTATTTAATTTCTAAGGCTACAATAATTTTTTTCAACCCAAAACGCAATCCTGTCTTTTTTTATTTAAAGTACTGTCCTGCCTTTTTAATTCTGGATGTTTGCCATTTATTTTAAATTTCAAATTTCATCATAGCCCCTCACTCCCATGATCGCTCCCTGGGGTAGCAAATTACGCATATTACACAAAAGTTAAAACAGACCCTACAACGGACATCACAAGGAAAACGAAAAAAGAAAAAAAAAGATGACCTAGACTGACATGGAGGAGATACAAGAAAAAAATGACAGAGAAAGGTCACATGTGCAGCAGTATCCACAACTTCAAATGGACAGAGGAGGATTGAGAATTGCCAGTAGCCTATGCCCCATTGTGGAGCAAAATGGCTAAGGTCAAGTCAGAACTAATAGAGTCCATAAATGTAGCACTCTTATTGCAGGCTGTCCAAATTGATAGGCATGTTGATATAAAGAGTGGCACCGCAAGTATTGCTTATATTATTCTTCAAAAGGTGACTTTAAAAACACCATATCGAGCTGATAGCTCCAATGTTAATATATAATTAGTTCTGCCTTGTTAAATGTAGCAACGTTTACATCTAAACACACTTTTACTACAAATAGCTCGATATGATGAGATATGCAGTATATTGATATCCCCGCTTGATATCTTCACACATAATCATAATTGTTTTTCTACATCTTATAATTTGATTTAGCACATATCCATTGCTGTTCATGCCTACTTGGGTCATAAATAACCTTAAATCAATCATGATTTGATTTCGTCGATATATATGCTATATTTGAGACGACCACCTTTAAAATGGCAGACATTTTTAATTTAAAGCAAAATATCTTCTAATATATCCTTTAAAATATTTTGCACTGCTATTATACACAATTTGGTGCTTTTATCTTCAAATGATATTTTTTTTATGAATTCTTATTTGATTTATTTCTTAATTTAAAATTCCATCTGGTGGCCATTTTGAAAATTTCTCTAATGAATGATTTGAGTTGTTCGTGTGGAATAGAAGTGTAAATAGTTGAGAAATCGAAAGTTTTGATGCTGATCCAAGATGAAACTGATTTTTAGCTAAGAATCTCCAATAGTTCTTTGGAATTCTTCAGTATCCACATTTGATCGACATAATTTCTAGAACTATAAAAACAATCGTAATATTTCTGGAGGCCGGATTTTATTGCCGGTAGTATTGAAATCGACAGAACTGAGAGCGGTTTAGTGGTGCATTTAGATGACCATACAATGAAGCGCTGTTTGTATATGGTGTTTAAATAATTTAGGAATCAAATACAGGGATGGAATGTCACTTAATGTTAAAATATGCATTCTTGCAGGTTGGAGCATTTGCAATGCAGCGAACAGCGATTAATGGTCGCATTGAATGCTGCCGGCTATTTTCCATTTTGGATATTTAAAAACCGGTTATACATTGCGCATTTGCTTCTACTCCGTAAATAGTAGGTGAATAGTTTCAATACATTTAATTGAATTACTTTTAATAAATTTAGTTTTATTAAGATAATAATAAAAAAATAAGACTTGTCTTAATTTATAAGTCTTAAGAGAACAACAAAATATAAATCTTATTAAAAGAGTTGTTGACGCCGTAGATCTTGATGAACTCGGCGTTTGACAGCAATGGGGAAATACTGGAATCCAGACAACGGGCTTTCTTTTTCAAGCTAGAACAAGTTACCACAGTTAACAAACTCCATAATCCTTTAAATATATCTTTTCGAAGATAAACAGCTATCATAAAATCGCTGAACCCTCTCGCAAATCGCAACGAATTTCTTGAATTTAGCTTGAAAAGATTAGAAAAATTGTGCGAAATTGCTCAATTTTGACATTTTTTTTTTTTAAGTAGAAGAAATGATTTATTTTTAAGGGTTCAGCAGTTTTTACACAACTAAGTATCATATCTTCCCATGAAAAAAAATTCGAGACAAAATTCGGTGTGTGGTAACTTGTTCTTAGGTCTATTTTAATACCGATCCATAAATAAAGACTTTTCCGCAACTTTTACGATATACGAATGATAAAATAGAATAAAAATTCACCAAAGTTATCCATTTCTAACCCCTTTTCTGTTGGTATATTAAAATATCCTTTACGACATTCCGTTCCAGTAAAATAGGGTATGTACGAAAAAAAGGGGGTTGTCCTGCCGGAAATTCCTGAAAGGTGCATTAACATACCTGCGTAGTACACCTCTTGTGATTTTAAGTTGAGACGAAACACGATCAAGCCTAGCACATTTATGTATCTTTATGAGCACTCGTCTCTTAAAAGTAAGACGGCAACGAAATCTAAACAGTGAAGTAGTCCTAAATAAAGGTGATAACAAAACTACCGAACTTGAATGATCAATCTCAAAGTCCAGAGAAAATGACAAAAACGAATCAGTCATATCGGAGAATTGGTGGATTGCTATGGTCCCGACTTAGTACAGGCTTTTCAAACGAAATGGTGGGTTAAACCAGGTTTTAAGGCACCAAACCTCCCTCTTCCATTGCGATCTTAGGATCCGGTTATGACCATAGAACACAACATAGTTGTGAGACACAATAGGGATATTGAGGTGATAATGTAAAGTAGACCAAACCGAAAAGTCCCTAACGATTTAAAAAAATAAGATAAATGAACATGGAGAGAAATATAAAAAAACAAATAGAAAAGGAGGAAAAAATAACATATAAAAGAAATTATCTCACTTAATAAATAAAACAACCCTTATATCAAGAAAACGCGAAATCTGAAACTCGAGAATAAAAAACCACTTGACAGTATTTAAAATAAACCTGGAAAGGGTTCTAGTATTTAAACAAAAAAAAAGAGTATTTACCACTAACAATTATATATCCAAAAATTTGAATACGCCGTAATTTTTGGGTTCATCTGTCATCGCTAACGTAACATGGTTTAATTTCGATTGATAATTGTAGTACAAAAGTACTATTTAAACCAATGTCATTTTCTCAAGGCTGATGGATATTCAACATATGTAACCGTTACCGCATTGGTTAAAAACTACATATTTCAAAGTTAATGTTGTCAAAAATAATTAAGACACATAGAACCAGGCAGTTCGAAGACTTAAAATCATGTTTTGATTAATTTTCAGTTGTTTCATTTAATGATTGATCACTCTTCCAAGACTTCAAATTTCAAAGCTTCTTAGTCTTTTCTGAGAATAGCTCCATCATCTACAAGGCAAGGTACGGTACAAAAATGATAGATAAATTTGTATTCTTCCTGTTTTTTTTGTGTATGTTTGGTCATTTTCTTGGTTTTATATATAGCATTTTTGTTAATTGACTGTCTTTTCTCACTGGAAAAATTTTGACGCCGCGTTGGTATTTTATTCTTTATAACAGATTTGATGTTGGTTTTTTTTTTCGACACGATGTATGCACTTATTTTGGATTTTAATATTTATATGTTCTACTAATCATTGATATTTATTTTTGTTACATTTTGTTTTCTCGGAAATAAACCTTTTATCTTTTTCTAAAATTTTCGTTTAATAACATCTCAAAGTATTAATTTTTTTTAAATATGATACATCAATTGATGTAACGCTTTCAATTTACAATATATCCTTCATATAGTCTCAATACTATTAATACCGAAAATACCGTCTCAAAGTTGAATAAATTTCGGAAAATTAACTTTGCCATAAACTGGCTGTATAACCACTTCTTATAAGAAAGGTTAATCATTCTGAACAGGACAAACGATAATTTGAAAGCTTAGAGGATTGAAATTTTTACATGTTTTACACGTTAACAACTATACTTTTATCGTGAAATAGCTTCATGAAGCCAAATTTCAGCATTGTACCCAATTGTGATCTTCGATTCCTACGGTTTACCTTTAACTTGATTCATCTTTCTTTTGGAATTTGAAATTGGTTATTCTAAATCGCAAACGCGTTGTAGAACACCTGAGCCGAAGTGAGCTATTTTCATAACTTTGCGTCCGTCGTCCGTCAGTCATCTGTCCGTCATCTGTCGTCCGTCCGGCATCTGTCGTCCGTCCCTAAACTTTTTGAAACGTTAACTCCTCTGACACTTTAGGTCCAATTTGAACTTAACTTGGTATATTTGTTAATTAGCATTAGGTGTATATAACTGATATGGGGATTTTGGATTGGTTGTAAAACGTGGCCGCTGTGGCTCAAAATAGAACATACGGGAAAATTGAAGTGTTTTGCAAATAATTCAAAAACAGTGACAGATGTTTAAAGGATGGGTTGCGATAAGGCCCTATTTTGGCCCATCTGTAGGTAAAAAATAAAAAGTATTTCATAGCCTCTTACTTTTACTTTTTAATTTAAAGCAAAATATCTTCTAATATATCCTTTAAAATATTTTGCACTGCTATTATACACAATTTGGTGCTTTTATCTTCAAATGATATTTTTTTTATGAATTCTTATTTGATTTATTTCTTAATTTAAAATTCCATCTGGTGGCCATTTTGAAAATTTCTCTAATGAATGATTTGAGTTGTTCGTGTGGAATAGAAGTGTAAATAGTTGAGAAATCGGAAGTTTTGATGCTGATCCAAGATGAAACTGATTTTTAGCTAAGAATCTCCAATAGTTCTTTGGAATTCTTCAGTATCCACATTTGATCGACATAATTTCTAGAACTATAAAAACAATCGTAATATTTCTGGAGGCCGGATTTTATTGCCGGTAGTATTGAAATCGACAGAACTGAGAGCGGTTTAGTGGTGCATTTAGATGACCATACAATGAAGCGCTGTTTGTATATGGTGTTTAAATAATTTAGGAATCAAATACAGGGATGGAATGTCACTTAATGTTAAAATATGCATTCTTGCAGGTTGGAGCATTTGCAATGCAGCGAACAGCGATTAATGGTCGCATTGAATGCTGCCGGCTATTTTCCATTTTGGATATTTAAAAACCGGTTATACATTGCGCATTTGCTTCTACTCCGTAAATAGTAGGTGAATAGTTTCAATACATTTAATTGAATTACTTTTAATAAATTTAGTTTTATTAAGATAATAATAAAAAAATAAGACTTGTCTTAATTTATAAGTCTTAAGAGAACAACAAAATATAAATCTTATTAAAAGAGTTGTTGACGCCGTAGATCTTGATGAACTCGGCGTTTGACAGCAATAGGGAAATACTGGAATCCAGACAACGGGCTTTCTTTTTCAAGCTAGAACAAGTTACCACAGTTAACAAACTCCATAATCCTTTAAATATATCTTTTCGAAGATAAACAGCTATCATAAAATCGCTGAACCCTCTCGCAAATCGCAACGAATTTCTTGAATTTAGCTTGAAAAGATTAGAAAAATTGTGCGAAATTGCTCAATTTTGACATTTTTTTTTTTAAGTAGAAGAAATGATTTATTTTTAAGGGTTCAGCAGTTTTTACACAACTAAGTATCATATCTTCCCATGAAAAAAAATTCGAGACAAAATTCGGTGTGTGGTAACTTGTTCTAGTCTATTTTAATACCGATCCATAAATAAAGACTTTTCCGCAACTTTTACGATATACGAATGATAAAATAGAATAAAAATTCACCAAAGTTATCCATTTCTAACCCCTTTTCTGTTGGTATATTAAAATATCCTTTACGACATTCCGTTCCAGTAAAATAGGGTATGTACGAAAAAAAGGGGGTTGTCCTGCCGGAAATTCCTGAAAGGTGCATTAACATACCTGCGTAGTACACCTCTTGTGATTTTAAGTTGAGACGAAACACGATCAAGCCTAGCACATTTATGTATCTTTATGAGCACTCGTCTCTTAAAAGTAAGACGGCAACGAAATCTAAACAGTGAAGTAGTCCTAAATAAAGGTGATAACAAAACTACCGAACTTGAATGATCAATCTCAAAGTCCAGAGAAAATGACAAAAACGAATCAGTCATATCGGAGAATTGGTGAATTGCTATGGTCCCGACTTAGTACAGGCTTTTCAAACGAAATGGTGGGTTAAACCAGGTTTTAAGGCACCAAACCTCCCTCTTCCATTGCGATCTTAGGATCCGGTTATGACCATAGAACACAACATAGTTGTGAGACACAATAGGGATATTGAGGTGATAATGTAAAGTAGACCAAACCGAAAAGTCCCTAACGATTTAAAAAAATAAGATAAATGAACATGGAGAGAAATATAAAAAACAAATAGAAAAGGAGGAAAAAATAACATATAAAAGAAATTATCTCACTTAATAAATAAAACAACCCTTATATCAAGAAAACGCGAAATCTGAAACTCGATTTATTATGTTGTAAAACACGACTTCATCCTAATCTTAATCAACCACCAAACAAAATTTAGGCAAAGTTTCAACTGAACGTTATGCTGGTATCTATTGCAATAGAGGATAATGAGATACTGAATAACTGTACACCACACAAACTACAATATAAACGAGAATTTAGAAATCCACAATGGTTAACAGCCAGCAGCCTCCAATGTGACCAGCGGTCGCTGCTCTCTGTTTTTAATTGGCCCTGGAGTGAGATAAACTATATATGTTTCAAGCCGAATCCTAAAGTGCAATGAAAGACCCTCTTCTTGACAAAAAACGATTAACATAAATTTGACGAAATACATGTATAAGCTTTGATAAAGATTCCTGGCTAAGGACATGCATATTTAAAATGTGGTGGGGATAATCTAGTTAACACACAGTAAAAATCAAATTAATAGAAGTTCAATTCAACAAAAGAGAACCTGAGACAAAAAGACAGCAAGAAATAAACAGGACTTAGATATACTCTCTTGAGAACACTCGAAGTCACTGACAGCTATCTAGGAAGCATCTATCGACTGATGTAAAAGTTCTGATATCGCTTTCTATAAGTTTTTTTTTATAAATAAGGTGTATTTCTACACTTTACATCTTCAGTTTCCCCAGGATTTCATCGCCTTGTTTTGATCTTTCTTCTTGGATTGGTTAGATCGATCATCCGAATTTGATAGTATTGTTGTTACCTTTATAGGCATCTATAAATTAAAGAAACATTATCTGTAAAAATATCATTCTTGTACAAACTTAATAGTGTTAACAGACTACTTGTTTTTTCTCTATTATTTACCAAAGAACAATAGCAAGCAAGTACGGACAACTTTTTGATATAAAAGTCGAAAAATTATCATTAAATTATATTTGTAAAGCTTTAAAAACATATTCATGAGCTGAAAACCCGCCTTAAGCATGCGCACTATATCTGTTTTTTGGGGTTTTTTTTTGGTTTTTTAACTTCAAAATTAACCACATTTAATGCAAGTTTGGTGATACTTGTGTTCAAAATTTTACCAAATTACATTTGGTCTGAATAACACTCGGAAATTGGGTTGAAAAATGTTATTATCGTACTAGCCAATATGCCTTTTTAATCTTAATTGCAGATGAATTGGTGTCGATGTGTGGCCGGTCTACTTCTTTTTGCTATTGTGATGTCATTGGGTCCTCCATCTGTTTCCGCTTTTGATGGCAACCAAGCTCCTATGATGATAATAAGAGATAGCTCGCCACCAACAGGCGGTATGGGTGGCGGATTTGGTGGTCTTTTCGGGCTGCTTATTCTTGCTGCCATTCTACCTTCTTTAATGATGGGTAAGTTCAACAATTTTATCACTTACAATTCCAGTATTTTTACATTTGTTATCATTTTCAAATTATTTTCTATATCATTGAAAAAATAAAGATAAACAAATGGGGCAATCAAATGTCGTAATTTTGACAAAAAATGTGAAATTAGTACACAACCCAACAATAAATACAAAGGCATATATTGCTAAGGCACACCGTTCTCTTCAACAGTGTGTGAATAAAATGTGATGAAACATTACACGATTGAAATATTTAACCCACCTAACCTCTGCTGCGCTCCGATGGGGAAGGGGAGGGGGGCTACGTAGAACAAGGATAGTACTTTGCATCGGTTTGTTAATACCCTGCCAGGGGCAATCTCGGGTGTAGGCCGATCCAATTCGGGACCTGCACATTTTTGAAGTATTAAAATTTCGAATGCAGTTTTGGATTTCAGTGTTAAATAAAAATTATGAGTGAAAATTTTTAAATAAAGTTTTAAATTTTAGTTTTTACTGTAACGAGTCAAAACTCAGGTGTTTTGGGGAAGTATGTTGTTACGGCTAATTAATGTCTGTTGTTTATTATATATCTTTATTTGCAAAAAACACCCATATGGGTCAAAGCAAAAACAAAAAACATGTAAAATACAAAACATATACAGAATAGAAAATAATGAGATGTAGAATAAGTGTACGCGACACAGCACACAATTAAACGGCAATTTAGAAAACCACAATGGACAACCGCCAGCAGCCTTCAACGAGGCCATTTGGCACTGCTCGCGGTTCTGCAATTGGCCCATGTTCTAAATAAAATGCATATAATTCAAATCCAGCCCTGAAAAAGTCACGGATAGACCCCCTTCTTAAACAAGGAACAGAAAACATCAAATAGACAAGTACAAACGAAAGCTTGGTCAAAGATTCCTGGCTTAGGACAACTTAGAAGACAACAGAGTAAACAGTACATTAACATATGGAGTTTATAGTTTTAAGAACATTTTGACCAATGTGGACCCTATTTCGTAGTTCCAATGACTTCTTTATAAAGTCGCATACAATTGGAATCAGTTCTATATCGGGATTCGAAATTCGTTGCATATGTATTATTATTTAAGTCGATGTTTTGATTTAGATTTAATTTAATTTTCATATCCTACATGTCCTATTATGTTGGACTAATAAAACCTACTTCCAAGAAAATACAGTGTCACACTATTCTATGTAACTATGTTTATTATGGACTTGAAGATCGCAATGGAAGAGGGAGATTTGGCGCCATAAAACCTGGTTTAACCCACCATTTCGTTTGAAATGCCTGTACAAAGTCAGGACCATTGCGATCCACCAATTCTCCAGTATGACTGATTCGTTTTTGTCGTTTTCTCTGGACTATGAGATTGATCATTCATGTTCGGTAGTTTTGTTATTACCTTTATTTATTAAACATAATTTGTCGTAATTGTTTGTTACTGTTACAATACAGAAGAAAATGTGTGAATTTGTGTGAAATCGTATTGATGTCTTTTGTTTGTAAAAATCATGATAATTACACGAAGCCACAATTGATATATGTGTTCACAGGAAAGTTTTGTTTTCAAATATTTTATATAGAACAGATTTTATTAATGTTTACAATTATTTTTAGCGCTAATGAATACTGGGACAACAAATCTTGGTATGTTATGAATAAAGTTGTACTTAGACTTACATATATAAGCGTGCTTTAAAGTTATTTTTATTTACAATTAATTTACAGATTATCGCTTTCAATAAAAAAAACCCAATACATATCCACTGATAAAAGAAATGCAATTAACATGAAAAACACTCCAAACTTAATTTATCATTACTATTTTTATTCTTTAAAGCATTGTATATTATTTTATATATTACCTAATATTCTTTCTGTCAATATGCATTTTTATTCTTTATTACATAAAACTATTGTAGCGACTATAAAATTGCAAATACCAAAATGCGGGTATAAACGGTTAATTTGGATATGGTATTTAGATGTATCAATGTTTCAAAGAGTAACCTCTCACCATTAGCATTTAATTCAAAACATTGGTAGGTCAAATTCTAAAATTGTTGAAAACGAAAAATACTCAATACAAAAAACATTCGAACACGGAATCCAAATCCAGCACATAAGATATCGAATATGTGCATTACAATGAAAGAAACCTGGTGTTTTAGAGAACTTTTAATTTAAAAATCGAAATTTCAGCGAAGAAATTATATTTTTCTGGTAGCTTTTTTTAATGATAGACTTACATTCTATTATTTTATTTCAGGTTAAAGAAAACTATTTGCTTAATGGTCGTGTACTCATCATCTGTATATATTTTCTTTATGTAAATAAATTTAGCAAATAAAGTTTTTGTATTCTCTAATGTAGGCGTCACACTTTCTCAATTTTGTGCCCGATGGATTTTTCTAAATCGGGTGTGATCGTATACAAATCGCTCAATTTGTTTTTTACTGTCGTAGCACCATTTGCATATATTTTTTTCAAATTTCGGCAACAATTTTATTATTCTCTTCTATTTTATTAACATGTTAAAAAACCGCCGAAGGTGTGTGCGAATGTCCATCTCCGTGTTGTATACGTTTTTTCTTTATTTGTATCGTACTGCCTTCGTGATTGCATCATATGATTTCGTGTCGCCTTCCTATTATGCTGGCGTCACACTCTCCTGATTTTGACATACGATGGACACACGAATGTGAATTTTTTATCTTTGATAAGAACCGATGGCTAAACGATTAGAAAAGTTACACATTCGAGTAGCTGCAAAGTGATTACGAAATTGTTACGATGGTATCAAGAATAGCGTAAATTTGGATGTTTTGGATCCAGTTTAATTTTGGTTTATTTGGTGCCTTCCCTGAATGTGCCAAAATTAAACACACCAAAATATGTTTAGAATGTTCAGAATTAAATGTATTACAGACAATTGTTAGAGGTGAAACGTGAAGACAAAATAGTTCGATAATGAGTTACAATGTAAAAAAAATCCTCATTTCAAATTCATTTTTTTTTATTTTTATAATGATGATTTATCATGAATATGTTTACTCATTTTAGGGTTTAGCTTGGGTATAATTATTTGTTTGTAACTTCATTATTAAATATTAAGAGATTTGTTTTTAAAAGCCTAAATTTACTTGGATTTGAAAATAAACATGCTAATTAATATTAAAGAGAAGAAATGTAAATATAAATTCAACTAACTTTAGATTGTACAGATGATGTAAAGTATTGAAGAAGAAACTTTTTTTTCTAAAAACGCCAAAATATAACACACCAAAATTAAACATGCCCATTTTGATCTTAAACCGCCAAAATATCCCAATTTACGGTAGTCGAAAATTAGATTCAAAGGAGAAACGAAGTTTTACTATGGCTGTATGGCGTTGTGTAAACGATGGGTCTACGATGCATCACGATGGGTATACGAAGCATGAAAAGTAAAAACGTGATTCGCAATAAGATTATTTAGTTTTGTCTATACAAATTGTCCTTTGCTGCCTCTATTAAGTACAAGTCAAAACGAAAGCTCTCCATGTGTACCCTGTTTGTGAATAAAATATGGAGCTGGTTCCGCGTGCAAGGCTATACTTCCAGGAAGGATATATATCTCTCATTTGCGCCATGTTCCCATAGGCACAATGCTAAAATCTTTTCCGATGGTTAATTTCAAGCACCATTTACTAAAAGATAAAATAAGTTTTTCAATCCAGCCGTTCGTTTTCATTAATTAGAAATATCAACCTTTCAAAAAAGACATTTTGTGATAGCATTTACTTAATTTTAATTTTGACTTTTGCGGTGGGCTGAAAAGGGTCTTATCGTAACCCATTCTTTGGTTGGATAACCACACAGGTAAGTGTTCCAACTTGTATGGCCTCAAGTCAGGTAAATGTTCTTCATTGTCAGTCACCAAAAGTGAGGCTTTTAGATTGTGAAATTTTGGGGAACGGTTTCGTCTTTTCCTGGGTATATTAGCCTATGATGCGTTGAAGGTACATTTGTCTGTCTAGTGAGTTGGTTCGTTTTCCTTCTGGTTTGTGGTCGTACACTGGCACTTTTTTTTTCATGACATACTTGGGTCTGTGTTACGGGTGCTGCGTCCTGGGTGGTTCTACACAATTCAATTAACATATGGACATAACAGAAACAACAACAAAAAAAGACTAACAATTAAATGTTATAACAATGTAAAAAAAAATGCACCAAAGCATTGTTATTACAAATTGCGATATAGAAATGACAACCCGATTAGCAATAAAGTGTGAAATGTAATAACGCATTATTTCGCAATAAAGTTATAGATCAGTCTAAAATATGTCAGTTGTTCTTATTATTGGTATGCATGGATGAAATATAAAACTAGAGATCTCTAAACATTACACGAGTTACCCGTTGTATTGCGAAAGTTCAATCGTCAACTTGATCTGTAACCTGTTATGGTGGACTTGCATACAGAACAAACCAAAAAGCATTCCATTAAAAATTTTCGAACTGGAACGACACGTTTACCCGATCTGGACTCACATTCCAAAAACCAGCTTAATATCTATCTATAAGGCATTTTTTAAAGTGCAGAAAACTTATTGTTACAGAGAGACGGCCGGATCGGACAGACACACAAACGGGCAGATGGAGTGCAAACCTAAAGTCTCCTTCGGTTTTTGTAGGTAGGATACCGATATAAACTGAAGTAAGATGATAAAATGTCTAAGCCTATATTTCTGATTTTAAAATAAATAAAGTACGCAGGTTGGTTAATGTACTTTTCCGGAAAATCGTCTGTTTCCCGACCCTTTCAAACATAAAAAAATAAAAATCAATTATAAAGTTATTTTATATCGAAATGAACAGGAATTTGATATGTATTTAGAAAATATGTAAATGCGTTAAAATACTGCTCATATAGTATTACAAATAAGTATCAATGGCAACCATTTTGTCTGCAACATGACTTTTTCTCCGATTTGGAAACTGAATTTTAGGACCCCGATAAGCACCATCGAATTGATTAAAAATCATTTATTTGGGTTCGTTTTTTGATCAATTTATTTGGATTTAGGTGCTCGTTGTTGATAATGTTAAGAATAATTTTAATTTTTGGACGAATAGGGTAAATCAGAATGAGAAAAACTGCATTTTTCATCATGATATCTATTTTTTGTTATAACTTTTAAAAATACAAAAGAATGAGCAGCAATTCTCAAATTCTATATTTCATGATCTATCGTGTGGTGAAATACTTAAACAATCGATGTCGATCTTCGGGATGCTAAATCCGATTTTCGGTATCATATTTCGTCTGATTTGCCAAATAAGATAAAAGGGGCGGGACTTATTTTCCAATAGAAAATCCTTTTATTCGGGTTTTTCTAACTATTGCGTAATATTGATAAAATATTATGGTTTGTATGACTGTAAATAATTATGTCAGACTACATAAGACAATAAAACTACAAATGTTTTATGGTACAGGCATTTTATTTTTCCGAGTATTCGTCGCAATAAAATGGACAACTCTTGGAAACTGTTTTTAACTTTTGGCGGGACTAACGTCATTAACATCACTGTGTATAAACAGATGTTACCAAAGCCTGGACGAGGACGTGGAAGAGGGAAGCGGCTGGTTGGTAAGAACGGGGCGAACAGGAAAGCATCAGGAAACTCTAAATTCTAAATCTTGACTGTCTTCACCTTGCATTGTCTTTTTCTTTTGTACTTTTTAGACTGATCATCCTAGTTCTGATTTTTTCCTTCATTAGTTTTTCGAAACAAAAAAAAAATATGAATAGAGAATTAATGAGGGTACTTGTATCATAATCAAATTTTAATGAAGACCATTGTCATTTGAATAGTCTTGTGTTAGGAAATTCCATAACACTTGTTTGTAG
Source organism: Arcuatula senhousia (assembly GCA_963971305.1). Lineage (NCBI taxonomy): Eukaryota > Metazoa > Mollusca > Bivalvia > Mytilida > Mytilidae > Arcuatula > Arcuatula senhousia. The sequence goes on from CAXARO010001348.1 coordinate 55,124, forward strand.
TAAACACGTAAGGTGTTTTATATATTAAATGGTATAAAATGAAAGGCCTTTTATTTTTTTCTTACGCAAATCTAACATATGGTTTTTGGTGCTTCTTAATGGGTGGTTTCCATTCCAAAAATTACGAAGGATATTTGGTATTTGTTATCTCACAAGTGAGTATAGAAGTGGGCGTATTATTCAATTGATTTGTAATCTATAATATGCAGGTGTTTTGCTTCCATCACTGCTACATTTTAAAAAAGACAAAACATAATTATTACTTATCAGATGCTATTTAAAACAAGATAACAAATTATTTTTATATCTTGTTTCACTTTATGTTTACTTCATTGAAAGGTTTTTACAAAGTTAATACTAAAACATGAATTGTTTGTTATTTCTATAGCAATTTTTCGTATGTTAAATTGAGTTGTTGTCTTTTGATTAGATAAGTTTCTACTACAATTTTATATTCAATCACAGAATATATGGTGTATAAAGTGATGAATATAAAAATTAGTATTGAATAGATTATTCAAATTCTGTCTTTGGGCAAATGCGCACAATGTTCCAATTCTTTAAGCTTTACCTTGACATATAATTCTTAATCAAGATGGTATTTTACATCATACATGTCATAGGGGAGAAAAGGTCTTTCGACGAAAATGATCGTGAACAATTCTCTTTGGCTGTCAAGTATTGAATCAGGAACGTTAGCTATTCGGGACAAACAAACATATTTGAGAAAAAATGGTGGTGTCTCTTAACTTTCACTACTGGCAAAATAAACGACTGTCTGTACCATAGTCAGGTGTTATGCAACTGATAATTTAAAATGATAACCGTAAAGTACTGTCAAAAAGACTGTTTGCATTTGTCAGGGTTGGGACAGCAGTTTCAGTCGTCTGCATTAACCATATTTTATTTGCTTCTTTTAAACAAGGACTGACCCAACGTTTTTTCGGTTGTGTCAGTCGTTTAACAACTAATTCAACTTAATTTAAGTTGGTTCAGTCCTTATACAGTTGTTCCAACTTATTATGCGTTGGGTCAAACACTTCACAACTGATTCAACTTAGGTTGGGTTGGTACAGTCCTTTCACAATTGCTCCAACTTAATATGCGTTGGGTCAAACGCCTTACAACTGATTAAACTTAAATTGCGTTGGGTTAGTCCTTTTACAACTTTTAAAACTTTCTTCAAGTTGGGACAGTCATTGTGCACCTAATGCAACTATTTTGCATTTGATCAGTAATTTAAGAAACATCCAAACTTTATAAAAGTTAAGTAAGTCATTTTACAGCTATTTCAACTTAAAATGTGTCCGGTAAGTCTTATTTATAGGGAGTGTCATTTTAATTTTTATAGGGATGGACATTTCTTTTTTATCCTGCGGTTCATCAAAATTCGTTTTGAGTTTGAGCAATGGAAATAGAAAAAAAAGAAATGCTTTATTTTTTTGTTCTTGTTTTTTTTTTTTTTTTACTTTGCTTGGAGATTAAGTCGGTAAACAGTAGGTTCTGTAGATATATGATCAGATGTGCTTAAATCCGTAGTTTGCGATACCGGACCCTATACTTACTTAAGTCATAATATACCAATATCGGAATATAAAAAAATAAAAACAATTTAGACAAGAAGCAGATGTACCAATGGGGTATCCGAATGTCAAAAGTGCAAAAGGGCAGAAACAAAACCAGTCAACACCAACAAGAACGGGACAAAAACAGACAACACGCAAAACATGGAAACACAAAAATCACTGAATATCAGTCAAGTGAACGCGAACTCCAGTAGAACAGCGGTGCGTCTAAATACCGCATAGCCCGGCTAAGTGCACTTAGCCCCCAAATATGCACTTAGCCCTATAAAATAATGTTCTTGTGTTACCAAAGTTGGTATATACCCTTCTTATTATTATGAATATCCCAAGTCGAAAGTTTTGTAAAGATATTTTTAGCGGTTTTTGAGTTATAGAGAAATTTGTAAAATCCTTTGATCTGCCGCTGGCGAATCACGCTGAGAACCGCCAGGTCTGAAATAGCATAGAATAAACAATAATAGATAATATAAAACATTATTCTAATTTTACGGAAAAGATTTTACAGAATGAAGTTGGAATATCTTTGAAATCATTTTCGACATGGGGAAATACAAGATCAATACTAGGAACTTGTAAGGTGTTGAATTTTGAAATTAAAAACCAGCCGCTTTGTGAAAGTGTTATTGCTAAAATTACCGTGAAGACCTACATGCAACGTGAGACCATTTGAGCCCCTTTAACATGTAAAGAGTATACATTTATAATAATAAAAAAGAAAGTTTTCGTATTTAACATTTTAAAACAATTATTCAATAGATCGACATCGTAATATTTCAACAATGCTTCGTCCTTTGTTAGCATAATTAAACTACCCTTTGCAGATTGGGAGAGGTATAACTTTTTACCAGAATCAAGCTAGCGAACAAAAAAGCTAGCGAACAACACCCAGCGAACAAATTATAAAATCAAGCTAGCGAACACGTCCCAGCCATCAATTACGTAAAGCCCGGGAAACTGATATACAATGAAGACCAAAGAACATCAAACAAATAACACATACTTAAATACATACTTCAACCTGTCCGATATATGGATGCTACATCATAATAATGTGTTCCTTACCTAATACAATGATTATTTAAGATTTTGCTCATACCAAAAGCCTGTTTCGTGTATCCAATATCTCAGCATTCATTTTTTTTTTAAAGTTTGGCTGATATCTTTTTATTTTAATCTGGTCCCCCGTTATTAAATTCCCGGTTGTGGACCCCCCAGAGTATGCCACATAGGTTAAATTTGCCCTTTTGCCCACGAAGATGAACCGGCAGACATTTATTCCTTGTGTAGACTGTGTCAGACTCATATCATCATTATCTATTTTATTCAACTATTTTCTAATGTTTTGTAAAATCTAATAGCAAATAGATAAAAAAAGTTCTAAAAGTATATGTTTCCAACATTTACGTAGGTTTACTCATTTTATTGGTTGGAGGGGGTCTTTTGTTTTTATGTCTTGGTTAATATCTTTTTTTTTTATAATTTACTCTATATTGAATTTCATAATCTGATTCAGATATTTTTCAAATACATTAGAATAATTCTTGTTCAGTGGACTAACAATTCTTGTTCAGTGGACTAACATTTCATTTGTTTTAAGTTTGGCTTTACTTAACATATTCTATTAGTCTTCTTCTGGCTAGTATAACTAAGTTCGATTTTCATTTCCCTTATATATTTTTTTGAAATTCTATTAATATATGACATGTAAGTATTCAAATGATTAACGTTGATTTGTTATTTATATTGTAAAACCAATTTTCTTTAATATCGTCCACAAGTCTTATACTGACAAGAATTTTCACTCACTGCTACATTAAGTAGACTTTTTTTTATTGTTTTCCCTTAGCAGTGAGGTTTTATTTTAATGAAAGAAGAAGAAAGTACGATTTTTTACTTACTTGTAATCTTGCTTCTTTTTTTTTTGTTTTAACTAGGGCGGCTGTCAAAAAACCACTGCAAGAACTAGTCAACATTCTACATGACTTGGTCCGTGTACAGTTCATAGACTTGAAACGGGCAATATTCAGCAATAGTAACTTTGAACTTTTTGAACATTTCAGAAAACACAAAATATTTAATTGTTTCATTTCTATCATGGATCTAAAACAGCGGAACAACAAAACCAAGCTTTCAACAAACTTTTGGCAGACTCAAATGTTAAACTTTCTAAAATCAAATCCTCCCTGAAAGACTTGACTATACCCAGAACTGCTAGAATTGCAAAAAAAAACATACCAGAAAAACAGACCGAGGGCAAACCGTACAAAACCTAGATTTTAGTCTACTGATCTCATATATATGATTGTCTAACTTTTTATTTGTTTTTTGTAATCTATCATGTGTTTTATTTATCCCTTTTGAGAGCATTCAAAACAATAAAATAATTAAAAATATGACTACTCTTATTATTTATTGGTTTCCGATCATAGAAATCAATTACACATTTACCTGATAATTAATTGGCACCTAATATACAATTTCCAAATACCTGGTTTGCTCCATTGATCACAGGGCGTATCAGTAAAATACGGTACAACATTTTCTTGAAAATAAATATTTATTTTTGGATGATTGTACACGAAAATATATCTTTAATTTCCTTACGATGCTATTATTATTTATTCAGTAATACACCTTTGTCTAGGGCTTAGTGCACGTATAAGGGCTAAGTGCACCACAAGCGGCAGATCAAAGGATTTTACAAAATTCTCTACAACTCAAAAACCGATAAAAATATCTTTAATAAACTTTCGACTTGGGATATAATAATATTTAGAAGGGTATATACCAACTCTGGTAACACTAGAACATTGTTTGATAGGGCTAAGTGCATTTTTGGGGGCTAAGTGCACTTAGCCGGGCTATGCGGTATTTAGACGCTCCCGTAGAACAGAGTGAACTCAGGAAGAGTAAACAGTTCTTGCTTGCAATAGCACACCCGTCGCGATGCCAACAGTCAATTACACGGCATTAAGGTTTTTATTCTATGGAAAAAACACCTACTATTTCTTGGTTCTTCACTTTTGTTTGTAAAAATGCTGTATGTAACGGTAACCGTCTTATACGCTTCGGTTCCGCCACCTTCACTGTCATCCGATTTTAGTTTTCCGTCTGAACCTAGTAAAGTTTCATTATTGCACACGAGTAAAATTATAATTGCTCATAATTAAATAATATTTTGTCTCCACACCTTTAAACGATAGATATTTTGTCCGATCAAAACAAAAACAAAACAAGCCAATCCCCAAATTCAATAATCCATCCCTATGTGTTTAGATATAAATATGGCTTCAGTGCACAAAGCCCGATGTATTTATATATGAAGCCGCCTATTAAGACTTAACACATTGTAGATCTATAAAAAAAACCATGGTTGTCCAGCTGAGCATGTAGTAGCTGACAGGATGTTTATTGTGATCGAATTGTATATTATCTACTACATGTGTGGGTAGCAGGCTACATGTAATTAGCCACACCTGTACTTGAAACAGATTACAACCCTGAAAAATCATCACTTTAATCATTTGAAACGGAAAACACGATTTTTTTAAAAAGAAATGAAAGTTTATAACATGTATATACACACATTATTTGTATAAACCAAAAAACGTTTTATCAGCAGATTGATAATACACGACTTGAATCATTTTAAATACAAATGTTGTCATTACAATTCAGTATATTCATCTGTTACAGATGGTCACTTAACGTGTAACAGACGGACGGAATTAAACACCTTAAACTTACGGCCACACTATTATCATTTGGTCTGCTTATTTTTCTGAGCTATATACTTCGTTCATGTTGCAGAAACCGGACCGGTGTACCGCCCCCCGCCACCCATTTGAAAATTTCTGGATCCGCCACATTTACATGTACCCTATTGTGCATATATGTAGCAACTCAATACATCTACTACCTGTTTGAAAAATATTGGTGATATAACTCAATGCATAAAAGCATGACGCTATTAAAATGTATCGTTTTGTCTTATCTGTGTGTAAAAATGCTAGTATAATATCAATTTTCATAATTTCGTAACTTTCATCAATTTATACAATACATATGCACGCGGATCTAGGACCGGCGTACCGGGCGTTACCCCCCCCCTCCTTTTGAAAATTTCTTGATCCGCCACAGATACATGTTACATGTACCCTAATATTGTGCATGTATGTAGCAACTCAATACATCTACTTCATGTTTGGAAAATATTCTTGATAAAACTCAATGCATAAAAGCGTGACGCTGTAATGTATCGTTTAAAATGTTAGACTAGTATAATATCAATTTTTCATAATTTCGTAATTTTCTACACAAGATTCCAAATTTCAGGGGTTGAAAACAGAAACAGTTGGTCGGTGTTATCATCGCTAGAGAATACTTTTTGGGGTGGGCCTTCTAAAAAATATCTCACAGAGAGACAGACAGTCATACATTGTAGCTTGCACAGAGAAACATCTTCTACTCGAGGGACAGACGACTGGGGCTTCAACGGAAAAAACATCTTCCTTCCTTTTAAGTACAAAAAAAAATGGATTTGGTTTAAATATTGTTATTTTGATGAAAATGCATTAAATTTAGTACTTTTAATTATAAAGGGACAAGTGCAACACATGGTCTCATCCAGCATCGAAATGAAAGACACGCCGCAAATTTTAATTTTGCAAAGACTTTTTTCTGGGGGTGAACTAGTTTAAATACTTGAGATATTCATCACATGAATTTCTAAACAAAAAAACAGTTAGTATGCTTTATCGCTTGCAAATTGAAGATTCTAAAAAAATTAAAGCACGATTTTTAACAAGAGGAGGATAATAGGAGCATACACATTATGATAAGTCTGCTGTCCACCACTTCCACTCACTTCAATAGTGACGCTGTTTTCAGGTTGCCGGTGTTAACCATAACCCATGAATGACATGTTAAAGTATATCTTACCTTTCTAACAATAACCGATATACACATTCCAATTTGGATGTGTATTGGTAATGAAAGGATCGGCCTTGAGCAACATTCAGAAACATTAGGAAATGTTTAAGGTGTCAACGTGTCTATTAAATTGCAAAAATACTTAATATTCTTGAAAATCATTTTAATTTTTCTTTTGATGCAAGAAAATAATATATTTTTCAAAGGAAATAACATAAAGTTAAATGAATTTGTAACGTATTAGATAACAAATTAATTGATCAAAAATAAAAAAAGGAGGCTAAATTACAAACACACTGAAGTTCGGTTCAATGTGTGTATTAAGTTGCAAAAAATAGTTGAATATACAAATATATGAAACGTTTTCCTCTCATACAAGAAAATAATATAAATTTAAAGTAAATGATATTAAAGTTTTATGAATCTGCAATTTAATAGATAAGTACTTAATTCATCAAAAATGAAAAGGGAGACAAGAAATATTACCACACGCAAGTCCGCTTCAACTTGTATTAATGTAATATGCAACAAGCTAGGATAAAATAAAAATTTTTCTAGCTCATATGTTTTACATGCACATTTCAAAACAGATCAAGATATTACAGTTTAATTGAAACAAAGCACATAAAGAATGCAAAGTAGAAGTATATTATAGAAGTAGAGAAAGTTAAAATTACTACTAATATGGATTCATAGACCTGTATATTAGCCGTATTGTTAGAAACATATATATATAAGATTACCTCCCCTTGATAATGGCGGAAGGAAAATTTTGCTGGCTGTAAAAATCATATAAATATCCAGCCCTTATGCCGCATAGCAGTCACAAAACTATACATAAATGACTTACTTATGATCCTGACACTCGTATCAGTTATAAAATTATAGCCATAGACGTGGTGAAAGGCTTTAAGCATGAAAAGATCCCAATTTAACCCACGATGTCGACCAGGAAGAAAAACAATTTGACGATCTGTTAAATGTCGAGCAAGTACACAATGTGACAGTCTCAAATAAAAGGCATAACGAAACAAACAATGTATGGAAACAAAATTATATACTCCAACTCATCAGAATAAAACAAAAAACCAACGCATAACATAACGGGGCGACCCCCCTTTTTTTTGTCATGACAAACCAATCTTCACACTCTAACAGCATGTAGTGATCTTTTTACAAGATAATATAGAGAAACAGAAAAGGTCTTATTGCCATATCCTAGGCCTGATAATTCCTGTGCTGATGAAACTGACCTGAAAGAGGATACAACGCCCCCCTCTCATGTAGCAGTATATAGAATTAGATGAAATCATTGAATAGAACTCATCCATCTTCAATCGAAGCCATAATCAATTCTGAGTTGAAGGAGCGAGTCTCAACAAACTTTACTGAGGGAATACCAAATCTCTTTTTATGGAAATGGATGCATGTGGCGTGTGCTGTGTTACAACAGACTTACAGACAAACAAGCATCCTGATCACAGAGTGCAGATTTATTTATATGTACACAATGTACAACTATATTTTTATACTTGTAAAATGCACTTTGAGTTATGCATATTATGATGTATATTGCTCTTCAATGTATCATGATGTAATTTATAAAAGCTTTTCATGTAATTACATGTATCTTCCTGTAATAATTGTTTAACCAGGTTTATGAAATTGCATAAAAGGATAATTTTGTATAATACTGCTTTCATAATCATAATTTAAAAAAAGGCACCGTCCCCTGGTGATGATTGCATAAAGGCTACCTAAAATAAACGCTAGCCTTTATGCTCTTACCACAGGCTTGATTATATGTTAGCATTACAAGGTACAAAATATATGCACATGTATATGTAAACAATTGGATAATCTAAAGGCACTAATTGTATGATATACTGTATTTTATAAGAGTCTATATGTACACTAAAATATATACCTGTACACTAAAATTAATACCCAATTAGTATGTATACAATATACAATGTATTGAATGTGCATGTAGCTAGTGCTTGGGTATTTTATAAAAAAATATTTTTTTCTCTTTTACTCAAAATCATATCTTGAAAGAATATTATAATGAGAAAGAATGATAACAAATTATCCATTTGCATGGGTTGCTGGAATGTAGGGGGTCTGATTAAAAGACAACATAATAAAATTTATGATCCAGTTTTTCTTAAAAAAATTGAAAATTTAGATCTTGTATTTCTTGTAGAGACCCATTTAGGGCATGATGCTAATATTACAAATATTGGTCAATTTCACTGTCATTTAGCATGTAGACCTATCACAAAAGGTAACAATAGATACTTTGGAGGAATTGCTATATTAAGAAAGCCTTCTTTAAAACCTCATGTTAAGATATTAAACTCTGTAATACCAGATTTACAATGGTTGAAATTAGAGAAAGACCACTTTGGTTTTGATAAACACTTTTGGCAGAAATATTGATAGCTTGATAGTAACTTTAAAACGTTAAATTTTCACTTTGTATCCACTGTATTATTTATAAGCACCACAGCGATCAAGTATGTCGGTTCTGTATGGTGATACAACTCTTAATCATTCATTGTTTTGACGTGGGGTGTCGGATTTAGAACTGATGTATTTGATTCTTTTACATCAATCGATAAATGTTTCTTAGCTAGTTGTCAGTAACTTCGAGTGTTCTCAAGAGAGTTCCTCCTTGTCTTGTTGTTTTCGTACAGTATTTTGTCTTAGGTTCTCTCTTGTTGAATTGAACTTTTGTCGATTGAGTTTTACAGTGTGTTTTACATGTAGCTTTGTGCAAGCTTATCAATAGGGGGAAGGTTGGATCCAAAAAACTAGTTTAACCCCGCCACATTTTATATGTGCCTGTCCTAAGCCAGGAAACTTTGCCAAAGCCTTTGGTTGTCCTTGTCATTCTATGTTAACTGTTTTATGTCAAGAATTGAGTCTTTCGTTGATGATTTAGGGATTGGTTTTGATACTTTTGTATTGTATAATAAGTCTTGGGCCATTGCAAGACGGTAAGCAGTGACTTATGGTCATGTTGAAGACTGCTTGCTGTTTTCCGTTGTGATTTTTTGAATTGCTGTTTGTTTATGTTTGTTGTGTCGCGTACACTTATTCCACATCTCAATATCGTATATTGTATATTTGTGTGGTATATAACCCACCTGAAGGTTCGTCTTACTCCAGGGGACTCGACCATGATATTCTTAGTCAATTGGAAAGAGATATCATATTATATAAAGATAAAGGTAACATACTACTTTGTGGAGATTTCAATGCAAGAGTGTCTTCTGAGCCTGATTTCATTACTAATGACGATAACAATCATGTACCACTACACTCTGATTATTGTAGTGACAAACAAATACTTAACCGCAGAAGTCAGGATATAAAAGTAGATAAAAGAGGTAAAGAATTACTTGACATGTGTATCTCTAATCAGATTAGGATATTGAATGGTCGGGTCCTCGGAGACTCTTTTGGTAAGCTTACTTGTTATACTCCAAATGGAGCAAGCACAGTCGATTATGTACTTTTGTCGGAGAGTATCCTGGACCAAGTGTTGTATATGAAAATTCATGATTTCACTCCATTAATGTCAGATTGTCATTGTATGATTGAATGGAGAATGTCTGCTAAATATTGTTCTGAACCTATTACTGTAGATACAAATGTGCATGATATAAATCCTGGGTACATTTGGTCTGATGAGTCACCATCCTTGTTTCAAGAGGCTCTACTGTCTCTTGACATAAAGGATCAGCTAGAAAACCTCTCAAAAATTAAGCTTGATAGTGATGACCCAAAAACAACTATTGATGAAGCATCCATGGCTCTGACCAACATATTAACTGCTGCTGCCAATAAATCTCTAAAAAAACGTAAACCTCTTAACTCTAAAAAGCAAACTAAAAATAAAAAGTGGTTTGATTGTGATCTATTTAAAATGAGACGCAATCTATTAAGTTATGGTAAGATCTACACAAAATATCCAAATGATCCTTTAGTCAAAGGACATTATTATAAATTACTGAGAATATATTCAAAAGCAAGGAAAACTAAGCATCGTGAGTATAAGCAGTCACTGCTTAATCAGATAGAAACTCTTTATGAAGATGACCCCAAAAAATATTGGAAACTCATAAATGAGTTACAAGGAAAAGATAGCCATAATGATAACTCAATGATACAGCCTTCAGCATGGTTTTCACATTTTCAAACTTTGAATGAACCAAAAGAAGAGTTCAAAAATCAACTTAAAATACTAGAACAGAAAGTCAATATTCTTGAAAAAGAAAAGTGCTTTAATGAACTTGATATGAGGATCACTGAATCTGAAATATCTACTGCCATAGCAAGCTTAAAGGTAAATAAGGCAGCAGGTCTAGACAATATAACTAATAATATGCTTAAATCAGGCCATTCTTCCCTGTTACCCTGTTTGTTTAACATTTTTAATTTATGTTTAACCAATGGTATTTATCCTGAAACCTGGACTCCAGGCTATATAGTACCACTGTATAAATCCAGTGATGCTTCAGACCCAAATAATTATAGAGGGATCACCATCACAGCTGCACTAGGGAAATTACTTAATAAGATATTAAATAACCGCCTCCAAAAATATTTGGAAAAACACAAAATTATTAATGATGCACAAATTGGGTTCACTAAAAAAGCTAGACCATCAGACCACATGTTTATCCTTAAAACATTAATTGACAAATATTGCAGCCAAAAAGAGGGTAGATTATATGCCTGCTTTGTTGATTTTCAAAAGGCCTTTGATACAGTTATACATCAAGGCATTAAACTGAAATTACTTAATTTAGGTATCCAATGCATTTTTTACAATTTAATAAAGAGTATGTATAATCAAAGTAAATCATGTGTGCGAATAGATAAAAATAGGATTACTGAATTCTTTCATACAAACGTTGGAGTCAAGCAAGGGGATAACTTAAGTCCTAATCTATTCAAAATTTTTATTAATGACTTACCAACATATATGAGCTGTACACCTGACCCGTTTGAATTGAATGATAGATTATTGCATTGCTTGTTATATGCAGATGATATTGTACTTCTTTCAACCTCTGCAGAGGGACTTCAAAAGAAACTTGATCAACTTAGTGTGTATTGTAAAGAATGGTGTTTGAAAATCAATACCACCAAAACAAAAATTTTGATCTTCAACAAAGCAGGCCGCCATATCAAGCAGTTATTTATATTTGATAATAACACAATTGAATGTGTTCAACAATGTAAATACCTAGGTATTACTTTTAGTGCATCTGGATCTTTTTCCTGTGCTCAAAGATTGCTATATAACAAAGCTCTTAAAGCATATCACAAACTCCGCAAAGATTTTTTATCACTTAATCCAAGTGTGAAAAATTGTCTCCATGTTTTTGACCATACAATAAAACCTATTTTGCTGTATGGATCAGAAGTCTGGGGATACTTTAATCCCTTTAAGAAAAAGTTAAGCATAGATAATGCTAACATAGATGATGCATTCCCCAAATTACCAGCAGAAATTCTGCATATCAAATTTTGCAAAATTGTACTGGGGGTAAATAAAAGGGCCACAAATCTTGCCATACTCTCAGAACTGGGACGTTTTCCTTTACATTTTGATATATTTAAATCTATGATTACTTATTGGTATCGTCTTGAGAACTTAGAGTCTTCATTTCCCATACTAAAAGATGCCTACTTGGTGTCAAAATCATTAAATGAAGCTAAGACACAATCTTGGTATGGATCTATGGCATTTATACTAAAACAAATTAAAGGTATTCAGGATCTAAAAAATGTGAGTCCTCACAAATTCTCAAACTCATATAAAAAACTACTGAGTCAGTTCTACGGAGAGAAATGGCTCATTCAAATGCAAAAATCTTGTGATGGAAAATTGTGCAGCTATGGCAAATTCAAATGTAATTTCGGATTTGAACCATATCTGACACTTATTCGTTCCGAAGAGCACAGGAAAAATTTCACTAGACTAAGAATATCAGCACATAGATTAAGAATAGAACAAGGGCGTTATCAGGGTACTCCCCGGCAAAGTAGGACATGCCTCAGGTGTAGCTCAGACGAGGTAGACGATGAAATGCATTTTCTATTCGATTGTAAGTTTTTAGCAAATCTAAGAACAGAAATGCTTCAGACAGTCAATCAAAACTGTCCAAATTTTCAACAGCTGCATTCGAGTGGAAAGCTAATTTGGTTACTCAACACCGAAAACGTAGATATATTACTAAAAATTTGTGAATTAATAAAGGCGTCTAATATTTAGTGGTGCAGGTGATTTAAAATCTAATTTTTAAATGGCAAGGACAAGTGTGTGTCATAGAGCACCGTCCCTTGGTGCCGTTTGTACACATGTAACCATTTAGCTTATATCTGCTTATGCATGTACATACGACACAAGGATGACCACCTGGTCCTGCAGCCACTCATATACAAGGGCCAAGACTGGAATGTGCCATAGAGCATTGTCCCTCGGTGCCATCTGCAGATATATTACCTCATGTGCTAGTGTATCTGCTTTTGACACGAGGATGGCCACTCCGGTTTTGTAGCTAACTTGTAGAATTATATTATATATAACTTTTTAAATCTAACTGTGCACCATTGCTTCCATTAATAGGCCGATCTCCTCGTCTGGGTTGTACCTGAGTGCTTATAATAAGAATACTAGTACTTGTTATAATCTTAATGACTCCAAATATACTGAAAATAAATTAACTAATATATAGGTGATAATTATATACTTCATATGTAACTTATATTAATTGTTATGACATTGTGTTAATTGCTCTGTATCATGCCCCTTGTGGGCCCATGCTTTTGGTAATAAAACATTCTTCTTCTTCTTCTTCTATATACACTGTAAAGGTCTATGATTGATTGCAAAAATATAGTAACTATAAAAAAATAAATATTTTTCTTTATTTATTTATTGACAGTAACTATTTAATACCGTAGCTTATTTTAAAACAATTTATACTATTGTATTTGTTAATATACTTTTTTTATTGTAAATGATTTATTTTTTTGAGATAAGAAATAACTTTCTATTTAATTGCCTAACCATGCCGTATCCATAGTATTATACTAGTCTTGTTTATTGTATATTGTACTTCGATTCTGTGCTATTTTGAATTTCCGTGCATGACTAGACAGGTCTCAGTGGGATATGTACCGGCCATAGTGTTTAATGTACTAAATGTTTTGACATGTTTATTGTACTTACCAAAAATCAACATGCTGTGTATTCTGGTTCTTAAATGCACTCAAGGGCACACATTATTTTCTAAACTTAATATATTGTTAAACATTTTAATTATGACCCTTTATATTAAAAAGCCTTTGTTTTTTATTAAACAGTATTGTAATCATGTATTGGAAATTAACGGTTTTGGGTGCGGATTAAATTCTTTACTAGCCTACTAAATTTTCTTTATAAAAAAGTTAAATAAGGATGTCAGAAAATTAAAGCATGCACAGGATAACAGTTTTCTAAAGAAAATCTTCTGTTAAAATTTATAAATATTCCGAAAAAGCAATTGTCCCTTTTTAACACGATTTTAAACTTTGTTATGAAAAAACTAGATTGTACGGATTATGGAACATGTTCCTGAGAAACACGGTGATGAAAAAAATGTTAACGTGATGAGAAATCGGGCGGTAAAAAACCTACCAGATTCTCAGCAGCGAATCTGACGAACTGGGAATTAATTGGTTTGTTAAACAGGGTCAAATTATAATCAAATAAAACACAAAATGAAGTTCCATAATCGCCTTATTATCCAAAGACATCTATATAAAATATACAAACATGAGACACATGTGAGACATGAACCAGCGCGTAGACTGATAAAAAACTGAACACAAATGGGCCAAAAGGTTAAGCAGTTCTTGTTTCAAGACATCCACGAACCTGCGAGTCCTGGTTGCGGCAAGCGAGTTACACAAGGTTTGTCGTATTTATAAACTAAACTACATGTATATCATTTTAGATATGTATCTCAATTTATAGTCATTTTTATACGAACGAAAAAAAAATTGTCGACGTATTATGTCGTGGTCGTCGTCTTTGTCGACGTTGTCTGTTTACTTCAGTGTTCCACCAATAAATTTAGTCCTAGTTATCCGATTGTTATGAAATTTGACAATGATGTTCCTTACAATAAAACAGATATATGGGATTGATTTTGGAAGTCCCTCTTTCATGTCTTTATTCGTTTAGAAATTATTGGCCCTAAAGGGGCAAAAGATTTTAAAATTTTATTTGTTCCCACAACTTAGTTTCTGGCTAGCTAATTGCTATAAATTTGACAATTATATGCCTTACCATTAACCATATATGGTATTGACTTTGAGGATCCCTTTTTTACATAAAGAATAAGGGGCACAAAAAGGGACAAAAATGATTTTTTTAATTTGTGACCTGATTTAGATTTTTGTCGCCAAGTAGTGAATACAAAAGACATGATTAAATATTGGGATGGCCGTTTTTTCTTCATGAATTTAGAGACCAAAAGGGTCCAAAATCGATTTTTTTGTTATTTATTGTCCGATTTCAAAAATATTTTTTGGTAATTATTTTTGTCAAGTAGTAAATTTACTAAATTGAGGATTAATTTTGTGACATGCCGTTAGGGGCCAAAAGGGTCACAAAAAGTAGCAGATGCACATAAGTAGGGACCGAAAGGGGTAATGTTTTTGTAACTTTAATTTATTTTGTTCCGTCCTGGAAAAAAAATGAAATTCCTCCTAAAATGTGGGTGAAAACTTTACTAAAGGCTGCATGTGTCAAAAACTTTGTCAGTCCACCATGGGCTGCATGTGTCCAGAGCAATTGACTATCCATATTGGGCAATCGCCAAGGGTTCGACATGTTGTGGTCGTATCATGCTGCGCTATGCATAGATTTTATATTAAAAGAAGGAGAAGGAAAATAACGGGTATTTTCAACTCTTCCGGTCGTGCTCAGTTAGTTTTAGAGCTTTACTTTCAACCAGCACAAATTCAGGTTTTCTGGGGAGACGGCCACGAAAGGGAAATAACATGAACATGAATTGATGTCGAAGTCGAGGGTATGGCACCTGACGTAGTCATAGCGGCCAACCAGATAAACAAGTTTTGACTGCTTCTGGAAAAGCCAGCCATTAGAACTGACGATGAAATACTTATGATAACATTTTATTAAAAAAATAATAAATCATCTAATTTGTTTTTTGTACAATAATCAATTATTGTCTTTTTCCATTCCGTAATGAATGAGTTAATTTGTGACGTGGGCTTCCCTGTTCGAATTTTTTAGTCTTGAGTACTTTTCGTTCAATATTTTTGGTTTTGATCTTCCAATGTTTTGATTCAAATGCTGCTGATGAGAGGTTACTCCTTGAAATATCGACATATTATATCATAACCAAATAACCGTTTTATACCCGTTTTGGTATTGTATTTTTCCATCTTTATTTATTATGAATATTTTTTGCTTGTATTAAGGGTTATAAATATCCTTTTGAATGAAAAAGTTCTGAGAAAATAAGTTCAATCATCTTAGAGTAAAGAGGTTGAGGTTCCACCCAGAGTTGTCGAGGGTCTACAGACACACACAAAAGCAAACAAACGAAAAGTCCTTCTTTTTATATGAACTGCCAGCAACGGATGGACACTCTCTAATAATGTGACTAGATGTTTAAAGTTGAAATAGTGGTCAAATGACTAACTAAACTTTTATGAAGTTTTCATGTGTCTAAAATTACTGATCAAACGCAAAATAGTTGTATTAGGTGTACAATGACTGATCCAACTCAGAGTTTTAAAAAGACTCACTAATCAGTTGTAAGGCGTTTGCCCCAACGCATTTTAAGTTGGAACAACCGGTAAAGGACTGTACCAACGCAACATAAGTTGAATCAGTTGTGAAGTGTTTGACCCAACGCTTATTAAGTTGAAACAACTAGAAAAGGACTGAACCAACTTAAATTAAGTTGAATTAGTTGTTAAACGACTGACACAACCGAAAAAACGTTGGGTCAGTCCTTGTTTAAAAGAAGCAAATAAAATGTGTTTGATGCAGACGACTGAAACTGCTGTCCCAACCCTGACAAATGCAAACAGTCTTTATGACAGTACTTTACGGTTATTATTTTAAATTATCAGTTGCATAATGCCTGACTATGGTACAGACAGTCGTTTATTTTGCCAGTAGTGTTTCATTCAATATATTTTTATAGCAAATTGTGTCTGACACAAGGGTTGAACATTAGGATAAAGATTATGAAAGGATGGGTTGCGATAAAACCCCTTATCAACCCACCGTGAAAGTCAAAATTAAAATTAAGTAAATTCTATCACAAAATGGCTTGGTGGATAGGTTAATATTTCTTTTTTTTTTAAACAGTCGTTTGTAGGTGAAAAGCTAGTTTCATCTTTTATTAGATGGTGCTTCAAATGAACCACCGCAAACGATTTTAACATTGTGCCTATGGGAAAGTGGAGCAAATTAGAAATATATATCCTTCCCGGAAATCTAGCCTTGCACGCGGAACCAGCTCCATATTTTATTCACAAACTTATGTTACTAAAACACATCTTTTGTGAAAGTTTCAAGCTGGTTCTGAGTGCAAGGCATACTGAAAATTTAAAAAGACTTTAATTTTTGAAGTTGTTATCAGTATTTAAAAAATGAGAAAATTGTCTTCGATTTCTTCGTTTTTCTTGAGATAAGCGGTCATCTCGATTTCAAAGTTGTTGTTTAATGTGGTGTATATGTTACAGTAAATGTGTGTAATTAGGAATAACTTGAAATTACTAACTTTATCAGGAATTTCATTTAATTACTGGGCCATTAAGTAATTACGTGAAATTCCTAAAATTTCCAGTAATTTCATGAAATTACTGAAATAAATCATAAAATTTACACACGTTCGCTGATATCGTATTAATATAAATTGGATATTAAAGAATGATGAAATACAGAAAAAAAATTATGAACAAATAGTTATGAATTATTTAGAGGAATCTGTATTGCTTAAAATGACATACAAAAAAAGTTTGCAACTCATGAACTAAAAAGGTCTTTTTCAATTGTTTTTAACACATCTGCATGAATATGACAAACATTTAAAGAAAGAATATGTCCATGGGATACAGATGCCTCTTCTATACCCCAAACAAGAATTGAAAGTCTGACAGATCTGAAAGTCGCTAAGGGCTTCATACTGAACAATCCTACATTAAATCATTCTGGGAAAATCTTGACGGAAATTGTATGTATAATATTTTATATCGACCTAGTCCTAAAAAGAAAATAGAAGTTCATTATGTCTGAAAGTGGCTAACACTATGACATACATTTGCATGCTAAACTACCCTGTCAAATATCAAATTATTCTAGTGTACAGTTTCCTAAACAAGATTGACGAAAATCGTACGATCGGACAGATGTACGGACATGAGTAAATCTTAATGACCCTGACAAGAAATAAGAAATGAGAAAAGCAATATTTTTTTCATAAAAGACAAATGAAAGAGTGTATGGGCGTTTTTCAATAAAAGTGAGATTTTAGGCCCCAAAACATTTCAAAAAGAAAATTTAAGTATGTAACTTTTTTCTTGAAACCATACTTTCCAATATTATTACAAACAAATTTTGATAAAATATGTCTTAATGATAACAATAACTTACTAAAAAATAAAATAAATATGGAACACTATTTAAAAATGTCCCCTACGAAATGGCTGTTTTAGCTATGATTATTAATAGGAAAAAAATGAATAGAAACCTATTTTACCTGTTGATTTGGCACTGAATTTGACAAAATTGATACATGAAATGTAATAACTTTACTTAACCTTTCTGTTGTGCTTATTGTAGATTTTATTCATCATTTATTATTAAAAATACTAAAAATTAAGAAAATCATACCCTTTCAAATACAAATATTCAAATTGATGAAAACACCAGGTTTCTTTCCTTGTAATGCACATGGTCGATATCCTCGGTGCTGGATTTGGCTTCCTTGTTCGAACGTTTTGGTTTTGAGTACTTTTCGTTTTCAACTGTTTTTGGATTTTGACCTTCCAATGTTTTGGTTTAAATGCTACTGATGAGAGGTTGCTCCTTGAAATATCGATATATAGCATATCCAAATTAACCGTTTATACCCGCGTTTTGGTATTTGTAATTTTGAAACCACTGGGCGATAACCGCTGCTGGTGGACCAGAGGTCCCCGAGGGTGATCACAAGCCTGGTAGTCAGACTTGTCTGACACGAATTACCATAAAATTTCTAATATATTGTCGCTGAAATTTCCGATAGTTAAATTCTAAATTGATGAAAACACCAGGTTTCTTTCCTTGTAATGCACATGGTCGATATCCTCGGTGCTGGATTTGGCTTCCTTGTTCGAACGTTTTGGTTTTGAGTACTTTTCGTTTTCAACTGTTTTTGGATTTTGACCTTCCAATGTTTTGGTTTAAATGCTACTGATGAGAGGTTGCTCCTTGAAATATCGATATATAGCATATCCAAATTAACCGTTTATACCCGCGTTTTGGTATTTGTAATTTTGAAACCACTGGGCGATAACCGCTGCTGGTGGACCAGAGGTCCCCGAGGGTGATCACAAGCCTGGTAGTCAGACTTGTCTGACACGAATTACCATAAAATTTCTAATATATTGTCGCTGAAATTTCCGATAGTTAAATTCAAAATTGATGAAAACACCAGGTTTCTTTCCTTGTAATGCACATGGTCGATATCCTCGGTGCTGGATTTGGCTTCCTTGTTCGAACGTTTTGGTTTTGAGTACTTTTCGTTTTCAACTGTTTTTGGATTTTGACCTTCCAATGTTTTGGTTTAAATGCTACTGATGAGAGGTTGCTCCTTGAAATATCGATATATAGCATATCCAAATTAACCGTTTATACCCGCGTTTTGGTATTTGTAATTTTGAAACCACTGGGCGATAACCGCTGCTGGTGGACCAGAGGTCCCCGAGGGTGATCACAAGCCTGGTAGTCAGACTTGTCTGACACGAATTACCATAAAATTTCTAATATATTGTCGCTGAAATTTCCGATAGTTAAATTCAAAATTGATGAAAACACCAGGTTTCTTTCCTTGTAATGCACATGGTCGATATCCTCGGTGCTGGATTTGGCTTCCTTGTTCGAACGTTTTGGTTTTGAGTACTTTTCGTTTTCAACTGTTTTTGGATTTTGACCTTCCAATGTTTTGGTTTAAATGCTACTGATGAGAGGTTGCTCCTTGAAATATCGATATATAGCATATCCAAATTAACCGTTTATACCCGCGTTTTGGTATTTGTAATTTTTCTTAAGTGCACCTCTGAGTGGACCTTTTAAATATAATTTTAACACAGCATTAATATATGCCTTGAAGGGTTCGAAATGTATCTAAAAATAAATAATGTGTTAAGAATAAAAAAAAATCAATATTGCGTTGCGTAGTGGACAAGTTTCGTAGTGGACAAAATCGTTTCGTAGTGGACAATGCTGCATAACTTAAGATAGAGTTAAAATTATGATATAATGATTTTGTGTACAAAATTGCATGAAAATGTGATTGAAAGATCCTGAGAAATTAAAGGAAAGTTAAACTGTGAGGGATGAAGGTATTTTTTGGTAAATTCCTCCAATATCTGGTTAACAGAGGTGAAAAGAAAACATCCTTATCAGGCTATATATATACATGGTATGTATTTATCTAAAATACTTTACTTAATAAAAGGGTAGAAGGGCTGACCAAAAACTATACCAGTATACGTCGCAATAAAGTTGGCGGAATGATGAAATATACAGAGTGTTTCTTATGAAAGACTGTCAACTACGAAACGATTTTGTCCACTACGAAACATTACGAAACCTTATCGTGTTGAAGTTGACATATTTGCCAAAAAAAGTTGAAAATTTTAGTCACTTACAATACAATCACAATTTTCTTTTTTTATTCTATGAGGGCAACAACATATTTACAAAATCACCAAATCTGGAGAATTTTATGCATTTGCATGGTTGTACAAATTTCCGTTACCTAGTGGACAATTTCAAAAATACGGGGTATCCTCTACTTACAAAATGAAAATATATTTTTTACATTTTTTCATTTACACCCCTGCCAGTGTAACATTTTGCTTTTAGGATGTATAATAAGTCGATTGACACATTTTTAGAAACACGGGTTGCAATTACAGGTTTATATTGGTGACAAAAATACAATCTTTTCGTAGTGTATGAAAAGGGGACACTTAAAAAAGTGAATTTTTACATAACAAAATAAAGACAAAATGATAAGAAATGTTGCTATTATGTATCTCTAATATCTTGTTATGACCAGAAATGATGTGTCATTTACACTTGGATCCAAAATGAGTCACATTTTAAGTGTACTTTATCTGTTTTTATTATGGGGACATGTAAAATAGGCCAATTTATACCCTCAAATACAGAATTTTGATAGAAAACCTTCCAATATTGTTTTTCGTGCTGTTTTATTTTGTATATTGGTTCACAACATATTCAACAAGGTAGAAATGACTCCCATATTTAGTCGGATATTCACATGATCTTTACAGGACAAGAATTTTAACTTTTATTGAAAAAAGCCCGTATATTGTCGTATGCTGGTACCCATGTGCGACCTTTTTTCATGAAATAGCTCAAAGCAAACTTGACAAAATGGCAACCTTCTATAATTACTAAATAGCATAAAACAGTTTAAATTTCCATTCATATTTGATTAACTACATTTTCTTTAACTCTCTGCCAGCTGACAAAAAAGAACTTTGTCCATTGCTTGGTTCGGGTCATTTCATTTTTTAAATAAATGTCACTTTTAAATATTTATCTATTGTACAACTTAAGGAAATTGCATTTATCAACCTTTGGAATTCAATGACAATGTTTGATTATGAGCGCAAAACAGTTCATAGATTATAAAAACCCTACCTGCATGGTTTGGAACATTGATTTCTTTGCTTTTTGTTTTTATGCCCCGCCAACATATCTTTTTATGGTTCAGATGCTCTATCTGTTGACCAAAATACTGAATTGTTCATTAAGACTTTATGTTAAGAAGTGAACGTTTTATTGATTAGTATCTTAAAGCATTTCAATCTGTTCATGTTCCAATTACCAAGGTTTCCCTTTAATTAATTTTTTTCTCAATATATCTCCTGTCGATCTTTAATTTTTTTCGTTTTTTTAATATATTTTATTATTTTTTTCTTTTCTCATCCTACCCAAATACTGTTTTTTTTTCTTTCAGTTAAATGTATGATAGTGTACTATTTTGAGCATGTGATAATCATCATCAGCCTTATTTATATATATAATGTAACTTGGAGACGGATTCAGATAAGCGTTAGCTTGTTTCCGAATCCATATAATGTACTTTGTGTTTGTATCATATATGTAAATATTTTCAAATAAAATACGTTTAAATCAACAAAGTTGGGGGGCATATAGTTTTTCGTCCTTCCGTCCTTCAGTCCGTCACACTTTAGTGTTCCGCACTTTTTTTCGACATCCTTGCACATATTCAAAAGATGTTTGGTATGTGAGTCTACCATGATGAGTTACAGGTCAAGTTTGAGTTTCGTTCCGGTCCACTAATTTTGACCTAAATTATGGCCCTTGGACTTAGCAAATTTTACGGAAGACATTATGCACTTATAGACAAATATGGGATTTCGATCTCTCAGATGAGTGCAGATGTTGGTTTGTCATAGGGTTTTGTTTTATCTTCCTTTAACGGATTTGACACGCTGAATGGACTATTGGCAACGCGACGGGTGTGCTATAGCAAGCAGGAACTGCTTACTCTTCCGGAGCACCTGAGTTCACTCTTGTTTCGACTGGAGTTCGCGTTGTTAATTGATATTCAGTTGTTTTGTTTTGCCGTGTTTTACATGTTGTCTGTTTTTGTCCCGTTTTTGTTGGTGTTTACTGGTTTTGTCTCTGCCCTTTCGGACTTCTGACATTCTGATACCACATTGGTCCTCTGCTTCTTTGTAAAAATAACAGTTTTCCGAATTTTTTTTCGACATCCTTGCATATATTCAAAAGATTTTTGGTATGTGAGTCTACAATGATGAGTTACAAGTAAAGTTTGAGTTTCGTTCTGGTCCACTGATTTTGATCTAAATTACGGCCCTTGGACTTAGCAATATTTGTAAAAATAACAGTATTATTTTATTTGCCAGCGGGGCATCTTGACTCATTTTTTTTTACTTTAAGAACATCTTTTAATATACTATCGTACAAATTTCCGTGTAGTGTCTTAATAGATCAACTAAAGTTAAAGATTTTGTTTTCAGTAAATGTGTGTAAAATTCCCTAAAATTTTCAGTAATTTCATGTAATAACTGACGAAAATCAGTAATTTCACGTAATTACTAAGACGTTTAAGAATTACATGAAATTCCTGAATTTTCAGTAATTTCATAAAATTCCTAATTACACACATTTACTGTAACATATATATATATAAATGATGAACCTTTTATAGAACTGTAAACACTGGTTTCAAGTATATTAGCACAATATTTTAAGCTATTGAAGCCCTACTTTGAAATTTTCGTTACATCAGGACGAATTTTTCTTCAAAATGGGTCAGTTTTTTACCCGATATTCGAAGCTGTGTTTGTGCAAAAGTATTTAAAAGTATACGTTTACAACCGTACAATCATTTTGCTACAAAATAAGTTATATATTAAGAGGCTGTCCAAGCAAAATCCAGGCAATAGCTGGCACATGACAAATTTTGTTTTTAAAAAATTTTCATTGATTTCACATCAGGTTGACACCCATTCCCCAAAACAAATGCAGAATTTTGGTTTATTGAAGTGATATCTTAGATATAATTTATATAGAATGCATTGAAAATATGCAGAAAAAGGGAGATAACTCTTGCATATTTGCAAAATTTGGTTGCTTTGTTCATGAACTTTAAGGCTGAATAACAAGTCATCCATGCTGCTTTCAAACGAATCCTGGTGATTTTTGTTTTACATATGAGTCCAACAAAACATTAAAGCAATAAATTTGCTGGGATAAAATTCTTCATGTGCCGGATACTTTAGGCTTCTGCCTGATTTTTATATGGACAGCCTCTTAACAAGCTTTTAAATACTTTTTTTTATTTTTTGGCTATAGACGGGCCAAAATAGGGCCTTATCGCAACCCATCCTTTAATTTA